>CAAKHF010002144.1:0-15065 GCA_901007745.1 Hippocampus kuda | reverse complement strand
GTGGCCCAGGCCGCTGCATTCCATCACCTCACATCAGAATAGGACATGCATGACGAGAGGACATACGTGTGTGTGTGTGTGTGTGTCAGCCACATGTTCACAGCTCAAGTACACGCACACAGACAAAACCCCACTGCAGGTTGCCATGACGACTCTCAAGCAGACAGAAGGTGCAGCTCAAAGAATCACATTCCACAAACTTAAAATGCGAACTGTTAACAAAACAAAAAATAAAAGTGAATCACCTTTTACCATTTTACATTTACGGAAATAAGTGCATAGGTGTACCTGATAGTACTGTTGCCGTGGTTGTGTCGTCATCAGCTGAAACATCCATCCCTTCTCTGAACCGCTCATCCTCAGGAGGGTGGCGGGCGTACTGGGGCCTTTCCCAGCTGATTTCGGGCAGTAAGGCGGGGTCCGCCCCGAAATAGTTGCCAGGCAATCGCCGGGCACGTACAGACGAACGGCCATTCACACTCACAATCACACCTGGGGACAATTCAGAGTGTTCCGTTCACGTTTTTAGAACGTGGGAGGAAACAGGAGTACCCGGAGAAAACCCACGCAGGCACAAAATTAAGTAAACAATTGCCCAAGTGCATATAACAGAGATCTTTAAGAAAGAAAACGTGACACAAACAATATTTGACCTAGTTTATTTGTCAGTGACACGGGAGACCATGTAGGGAGCAAATATTACAGCAATAAATAAATAACATTGTATACACACAGCCATCACTCATCTCCATCAGTTGTGATTCCCGCACTGTACTTGAACTAACGCTCAAGGGGAGTCTTCATGTTTATTACTGGAGCTTCATGTGAGTTTGTATTGTTATTAGTAGATTCCACTGGATTTTAGTTGAGTGAAAAAAAAATGGTTTGACTTAAAAGGCATCTGCGTGGTGATCATGCAAAAAAAGAAAGGCATGCATGACTTTTTAATTGGAGATCCACCATTGTGTGTGTGTGCGTGTGTGTGTGTGCATGCGCGTGTGCGCTTGTCAGACCTCCACGGCCGCATCGGAGCCCAAACCCTGAGCCTGCAGAGCATCTTCACGCTTCATCTTGGGCTTCTCCGTGCGCGTGTGCCACACCAGCACCTGCGAAAGCATGAAAAAGTTGCGGCCTCGGTCACATTCGCGAGCTCGTCCCAAAAAGGTTTTTACTTTAGTACAGTTGTCCGCTCTGGGCTCCAGTTGGTCCATGGTGACGAGGCCCTGCAGGAGACTGCTCTCCAGGAAGCCCATTGGTGCGTTGCCGTCAAAGCGAGCGTCCGGGTTGGACAGAAGCAGCTTGAGGGATACGGCAAAGCCGGCCATGTCCATCGGGAAGGGACGGCTCGGACGCCAGCCGACGTGAAAGCGCACCACCTGAAATCGGAATCGTGCGTTCTTTGTCAGAGAAGAGTTTGTGTCAACCATCCCCGCCAATCAAAGAGCGATTGTTGATTTGATTCGAAACATCATCATTATTATTTATCATTTTTACAACAGTGGTCAACAGCTAATTTTAATCAGGGATGGCGTTATGTGTCCTGAAATGTATTTTTTGTCACACGGCTTTAAAAAAAAAAGTCTTTGTTTTTCCAGAGGACATCAGGTTTTTTTTTTTTTTTTTAGATATTTTCATTTTTCGTTTTGAAGTTTGACCTATAAAAGCTTACGCAATATGGATTTTACCATCCATATCAATTTACAGTTATGGCATTTCAGAAAAGAATCTACCTGCTGCTGAGCCTTGACATTTAATTCATAAATACTGCAAAATATCTTACTACAACAGGTTATATAATTCATACGATGAAAACCTGATTTGCTCGAGAAAAAAATAGCAGATTTGGAATCAGAAAGGGAAAAAAAAAAATTAAAAAAGTTTACTTGCAAGTCTGATGAAAGCTTTTGGGAAAAAAGATCAACCACCCATTCAGCCTTACGAATGAGTGACATCAGGAGCTTTCAGTGCAGTCAGTCTTCTCCATGCTCCTTGCGACTGTTTTCATTTTTTATTTGTGTGTTTGGCTTTTATTTTTATACATACAATATTTTTCTTGAGGCGGAAACAAACCTTTCCTCCTTCCACGACAGGCTTCTCGTACTTCATGCCTCCGACAAGTCCCACAGGCCACACGGAGACTTGCTGGGTGCTCCTCATCTGAGACGACGACAACATCAACAACAGCAGCAGCCCAACAGTGCGAGGCAAGAACAAATTGCTTCGTCTCTTGGAAAAACTAAGCAAGTACTACAATTGAGGGAAACAACAGGGTCCGTGTCAGTGTTCATACCTCTTCAAATACCTGCAGGCTGTACGTGTTATCGTCATCAGCAAAGTAGACAACCCCCTGCTGGCCACGTGTGTCCGTCTGAGCCCTTCTGTCCTCCCGCAGCCAGCGCAGGGCCTCGTTCCTCTGCTCCACACCGCGAGGCTTGAGCCAGCTGGGATCCCCCTGGGCGGGGGAGGAAAGGACGCAGACGCCGTTTTTAGCACATGGCAAAAGCAGACGTGTGCGATCCCATGTGCCTTTTACCCAAATATGAACTGGGAACAAAATAGGAACATTTTTCCACCTCCTGCAGCTTGCGTTCCTTGGCCGTGGCCACGTGGAGGTGCGTGTAGGACAACTCGGATTTGGCCAAGAGTTGTCCCACCAGCTGCGTCTTGTGCTGGGAGTCCTCCACGACGATCCAGTGGAGCTGAGGAACGTGGAGGAAGGTCTGGGACAAGCGTGTCAGCTCAGCCTTTTGAACCAGCCTTGGAACAAACCACAAGAACACCGTCTGTTGGTTGACTCGAACCAACGGAAGGGAGCAAGGCGAGGTTACCTGGCGTATGTCGGTGTGATGACAAAGATGGTGGGCAGCGAGGACTCTTTTCGGGGCTGCTTGGTGGCCTCCAACCTCCTCGTTTGCTCCTGAAGACGGTGCAGCTCCCCCCGCAATTGAGATATGGTTCGCTCCTTGGGCATATCGTGCTCCGTGCAATCACACCGTTGCCCTGGGGAGAAAACAAGACATTAATAGATGATTTGCTTTCATGATCAAATCAATTTAGTATGTGTTCCGTAACAAATCGACCAGCAAGTTTACAGTCTGCTCACCAAGTTGCATCAGAGCATAGATCAGGCCAAGTAAAGAGACCAGGAAGTAGAGCACAAACACCGTTTTCAGCTTCAGCCTCATCCTGGTGGCCATCGTACCCTGAAAGACACAATAAGGTGTATTATAACAAAAATAATAATGTAACCGGTGGTGTCCGACTGCGTTGTGTTTTTAAGAATATTGATGACACACAGTAGGATTTCTTGTGTTAGTTGCATTTAATGGTCTGAAACACAAAGCCTGACGAAAATAGCAGAAAACAATGTCCTCCTCGTCAATTATATTGTTACAGCGCCCCCTACACAAATGATATGGCACAGCAATGTATTAAAATACTTAAACTTGTAAATGAAATCAAATGTTTCTCCAGCTACAAAAACGCTTACCTCCCCATGAGAAAAAGAGGAGAGTCAAAGGCGTGAGTTTAACTGAAAACAGGCAGTCATATTAATAATTGAAATAGGGCAACACATAAAAAAAATTGTGTTCCACCCACTGATAATAGAGGATATACAGTAGTAAAATAACACGTCACGTATTTATTATTTCACAGACTTTATACAATTATAATGCAGTACAGTAAGTGTTTCCAAGTTTTTTTCTTTACTGGCCCTGTAACATTCATCCTGGTGGCCATCGAACCCTGAACGACACAATATGGAGTATAATAATACGATATAAAAAGTACTGGTCACTTGTGTACTTGGAGCTGGTTATCGTGACGTCACGAGAAAGCCACGCCCTTGCCTGGCACACAATTGTGGCATTTTGGCTTGTCCCAATTCATAGTAATTATGCTTTTAAAGGGCATTTTATTTCTCGACGTTCCCTTTTCTGTTTCGAAACAGCACAGTTCCATTTTGCTTTATTTTTAAACACTTTTTTTTCTCAAACATTGTGTTTTTTTTATGGGGGGGATTGGCGGCTGGAATGGATTACAGTACTATAATATTAAGTAAATGGTTTGCTTTTCTCGTTTGCACCATTGCAGATTAAAACGGGTGTAAACATGAACAACTAATCCAATTAATATGGATGAACTTCTGGAAGAGAGTAAACAAAATCCCTGAAAAATGAGCAAATGAAATGCATACTGTGAAAGAAACAAATGAGACGTAATGGAAACGAATTGCATCTTCGCTAACGCTAGCTAGTTTGCAGAAAGTAGCATGGTAGAACGTTTGCACACAAAATAAAATCACACATACGCATGCACCTACCTAAAGACAATCCTGGCGGATGCTTTTTACAATTTATTAAGCACTTCACGTCATTTTTGTCTAACGACCCTTCGTAAGCGGATCCATTCATTCAGTGTTGACTTTTCCAACCACTTCCGGGTTGGGTGCCACACGTTAACAAGTCCCAAGGAAACAGCGCGCATGCGCGTTAAGTAGATAGTTTACATAGTTTAAGTACTGTACATCTTTAGGTAGATAAATCAGCAAAAAAAAAAAAAACCCAAACAAACAAACAAACAAACGTCTTACGAAAAGAGAAACGACTTTATTGGATGTGTAGCATACAAAGAAAACACTGACAAGGCAAAATGACTGTGTTCCCTTTCATTATTGTGAACGACTGCACAGTAAGCATCAGTCTCATCCAGGTCTAATCAAGTCAGTTCATGTGAAGGTTTCATGTTTCAAAAAGTGTTTCGCTTCAACATGGGATCCATAAGAGCACATGTATGTTATATACACATGGATAGAGTTGTAACAATTTCCCCAAAACTAAATAGGAGTCGTACATAAAATTGGTGACATTTTTTTTAGACAGCTCACCTGCCAAGGGACCAAACAGTGGTCAAATTTTACAAACACTACTTATATTTTCAAGGCATGAGAGGAGCATGTCCAGTTTTTTTGATTGCAACTACGACTATTGACATGAACTTAAAAGCAGATTGTTATTAAAACGGAATGACACAATCACTCCAAATGCATGTACCCTGTAGGCTTTGTAAACATAACAACTACTTCTCGCTCATGGAAATGAAAGCCTGGGATTTAGGGGGGCGGGGGTGAAAAGGCATGTTGGCAATGAGTCCACTCATGACGCATGTTCCTAATGGCGAACATCTAAGAAACTGCTTCGTTAGCCTAATGAAGATTTACTATAGAGCTGCTGTTCCAAAAGCAGCATAACCGTGGCACACTTGTCATACTTCAGATTTACACTCATCGAAAGAAGGCTCGCTCCATGTGTTAAACCGGCATGGAGCACATGCGAAACAAAACAAAAAGGCGGGATGTGCATTTACAGTGGGGCCGCAATGAGGCAGAAATCACTTTGAGATAACATGTTTTTCACGGGGGCTCACCTGGAAAGAGACGGCGACCGCGGCTTCTAACCTTCGATACAATGACAATGAGAGCCGAGTCACTTGTCGTCGTGGATAGGAAGGAGCTGACGGGAAAGGATGAAACAAACAGAAGCGCACACAGCATGCCGCTTTTACAGCAGAAAAACACAAACGTCACTCCGTAACATCGAGACGTGGAACCAAAAACACCGCCATCCGTGGCCCATAACGAAAAAAAGGCGGCAGGTCGAGCTTTTGCATACACTTTGCCGCTCGCTGCCTTTCCGAGGCCAAACGATCAGTGGCAGCATCCACCGCAGTGGCCGCCGCCGTGGCTGTGACCAACCGAGGCTTCGCCGTGTTTGGTCCGCCGGCTCAGAATCTCATAGGAGCAGTCGTCGCCGCAGCAACCGGACATGCTCGGCGAGGTCTCGTCCATCTCGAACCTGGCGGGGAAGCGGAGCGGATTCAAAACGAGCGTGGCCACGTTCTCGTTGGAACGGCGCAGTACTCACTGGAGAGCGTCTCTGAAGAACTGGTACGCCCCATGGTTGTGTTTAAAAACTGTCAGCATCACTTTCTTCATCTGCGTACTGCCGAGAACAAACAGGACAACAAAACATTCAATCAACAACAACAACAAAAGTCATTTGTTTTCTCTGCCTTACACAAATCCCAAATGAAATGAATTGAAACGTCATTATTCCGTTCTGTACAATCAGATTTCAGCTTCAATGTGTTGCTGTGCAAATATTTGCTCAATGCCTCATAATCCTTTGTGTGGGCGCCACACACGCGCACACACAAATAGCACTGCATTGTCTCTTTTTTAAACCAATCAGATTTTAGATTCACTATTACTCAGAGCGACCTCAGAATTTTACGCCGTCTGATTGGTTCAGCTACGTTTAGGCCTGATTGTTTGAGCTTAAAATATCTTACACAGATGAAAAATGCCTGTCTTCCTCAATGCCACGCATACTTATATCACATTTGTGTAATTTATTTTGTGGCTTGATGGCGTTTTATAGAGGTCACCAGCCACTGAAAATCAGAATGTTTTTGATCCAAGTGGTTCTTTATTGTATAAAACCTTCATCCAAACTTAAAGCAAAATCGGGACTGAAAAATCTCGAGCTGTGCATCTGCAGCCGAGTTCCTCAAGGTATTCTCAAAATTGTTTGCAACTTTGCATTTGACCCATCAAATATAAGCAGAATCAATGCACCCCCTCACCCCCATTTACCTGTTCGCGATGAGCTGTAAAATCTGAATGAGGAATTTGCCGAGCCCTTTCCTCCGCACTTTGCTCTCCAGCTGCACCTCGTAGCTGCGGCATGTTCACAAGTTAATAACATCCAGCGCATCCTCATGTCACAACTACCAGGATAACAAACGATGCCCTACCAATATAGCACCTCCTCCCCGCACTCCACGTCGAATCGGAAGTGGGAGAAGGCCACGGGGGCGGAGTCTCCGTCGCGGGCCAACAGGTACCACGCCCTCTCATCGTTCATCTCCTCCCTTTTCTCGCGTTCCTTCCAGCCCCACTCGCTCTGCTCATAGCTGGCGGCACGGGAGAATAGTTTTACCATGGCGCTTTATGAACAAAAACATCTAAATCAGATGCTTACAGTGTCTGCATGTTGGCTCGCGTGAGTTCAAAAGCCCACTCCACCGACAACGGGTTGAGGGCTGTCACTCGCTTGCATTCGATCTGCAGGTTCAGTCTAGATGGGAGGATGCACATTTTCAGCACGACATGAAAGAGTGGGGATGGAGTGGTACATAAATAAATACATACCCGTTCCTGTCGTATTTCTTGAAGGCTGGGAAGGAATCGAGTGGGTCATCGAGCTGGGAAATGATGGCACAAGTGTTACGCAGAAGCTCACTAAAGCTCGCCTGACTGAATGGAAAACATTTCCCACACATTAGTAAACCCATTTTGATTTTGGTATTGTACTAGGATGGTTTAGATCCTATTTGGCAGGCAGAATTGTTTGTGTTAGTCATGGTCTCCGTGTCCCACTCTACCCCAGACTCTATGGCACTCCACAGGGTTCAATTTTGAGACCCCCGCTGTTTTTATTGTATTGGCTTTCCCTGCATTCCATCTTAAGAAGCATAGTACAGTATTTTCTTTCAATGTGAAGGGGATGGCAGTCATATCAATGTCTCGCTAAGCAAAAAGGACGATTTCTCATTAAGTCCAATTTTGTCCTGTCTGGAGGAAAGCCTGGATGGCACAAAACTTATTGGAACTTGACAAAAAGCAATCAAACGTTATGGTGTTTGCTCCCAGTGGTATTTCCATATCTCACCCTGTTGTCTTGAGCTCCCTTGATGTCTTATCGAAAGCCAATAGTCGTGAATTTGGGTATTCAATTGGAGAGGGATTTTAAATTGGACCAGCAAATTGGCACCAGTGTTAGCCTCCTGTGAAACGTCGGGCAAGGACCCTTTCTGTCATCTTCAAAACTCATCTTAAAACACATTTTGATTCTTTGGTTTTCAAATCAACATGAGACTTGGTATTATTTTACTGTGTTCGCTGTTATGTTAATAATTCATTGTTTTGACTGTCTTTGTTTTTATATGTTAAATTTTTCTTATTTACAGCACTATAAGGTTAGGACCGATTATGATGGCGTGCGGATGGCAAACAATGTGCCTGTGAAGCAGAAACCGACCACTCCCACGGGCCCAATTATTTATGGCATCAAAGCGATGCTGACAAAGCCCTCCTACCCTTGGCCCCGCTTCCCAATCAAGTCACCTTATTGGCAGCGTCCACCTTAGCGCAGACGGCGTCCATGGCCGCCCTTTCCTCCAGACGCCGCGCTTTCTTCTCCTTCGCTCGGCTGGATTTTCTCTGGGCAAGGAACATCAAAACAACATGGTTATCTTGATGATGGTCCAGGAGAGAGATCTGAGTGCAACTGAGCTCACCAACAAGCAACGTGGGTCAAGTGTTTATAAGAGATCGTTTATTTATTCACAAGGGAAATTCAGTTTAAAGGGGAAGTCACGTCAAACATTTTCATTACAAGATGTTCTATGCGGCCCCACTAGTCTAAACAATGTATTCTGATCAATAGGGTGTTTGTGCAATATGAATTAAGCAGGAAAATTCACCCAACATCAGCGAAACAATTCTTAATGTCAGAAAACAAAGATCAATCATCACCAAAACTATTAGAAATTTGTACTTGCAGCCACTTCAACCATTGAAATTATTCGAATGAGCAACCTAATATTTTTGATTTTATGGATGTTCTTTTTTCATATGTGCAGTGAGTGCCGAAAGAGAGGATGATGTTCAGTGAAATCCAAAATAACGCGGCAATCATTATAATTGCTATCCAGTCTGTTTTATTGGAAATGTATTCGTTTTTTTAACATCGAGCCAACTTTCTGTATGGAGGGAAAACGCTTAATGTCCATAAAATCCAAAACATTGGTGCAATTGTTTTGATATTTTTGGAGGCTGAAGTGGGCATGAGTAGAGATGCACACATTAATTCCGGTGAGAGATTAATTCACATATAGATCTTTTTTTTACATTAAGCATTTCAGACTGTCCTGTAATTGTTTGTGGATGCAAACAAACAAGTACCAGTTCTCCGGATGAACTGGGGGCGGGTGGGGGGTAATGCAGGAGACCACTTTGACTCAGAGCTTTAAGCTCGGAATCTGTGGGAACACGTGGATGGGTTTAACGCCAGAGTGCAAGTGGAGGATGTAAATCGCCGCCGCCGAGTACAGCAGTGGTGCAGGCAATCTTACTTGCATTAGTGGCATTTGGAAGCAGCTAAGGCGGCTAGCGGGCACGGTGGTAAACATTGCGAACATGCCAGCGCTAAGAGTTAGCTCGCAGGCTAACACCATGAACCATTCTTCCTCTCCCCCCCTCATCAAGTTCACCTCTCCCTCTCTCCACTCTCAAGCCATCACAAGCAAGGGCAGCAGCAGCATCAGCGGCGCCTTCGTGGTGCCATCTCTTTCCACTCACCCCCATCTCGCCTCGACCGCGTCGTGTGCTCCGTCACCGCCCCCGTGAACGCTCCTTTTTTTGTGTCCGCGCGCCTGACTGTCGTCGCCGGGGTGCGAGCGAGCGTGGTAGCGCCGAGGACGACAATGACTTCCGTGCTAACGAGGCTAACTGAATTGCAGTGCCGGCCGGCCCGCGGTGAGAGCAGGGCACAGCTATTCGCAAATAAAAATCAGCGCTCCGATTTAACGATGGGAATGTGATTGCTCCCTTTTGTCGGATGGACGCCAAAAAATGCGGGCTTGCTTTTATTGCAGGTCCATGTTGCTTTCGCCCTTTCTTTACGTCGCCCTCCCCGCCGTCCGACCGCGAGGCGTTCACGTGCTGCTCAAAAACTTCCGACTTCAGATAACCACTCCACACGCGGACCGTCACGCATAACTTCGGGATACATTAAATGTGTTCGTTTTCGAATGCTGGGGCAGTTTCAAACTGACAATTACTCCATTTCACGTGGGTTTCATTTTACACGATTTTTAAATCACAAATGAAGCAAAAGGCTGAAGATTGAACGCACTCGATCCCGGGAGCATGAACGTACCGCGCGAATTTGTGTTCCTTGTTTGGGAAGTTTGATCACTGGTCATTTGTCATGACATTTATATTTACAAGAAGCAATGACATGACATTTTCTTTCACTCTGTGAGTCTTATCAAATTTACATAAAAATGAAGAATTGCAAAGAGGGTCTTTTGGTATTCTATTATGGTGATCAAACCATACATGTGCAGTTTCATCTTCACAAACAAAAATGCTGACAGGGAACGGACACATTATCTTCTTTTAATATCACAATACGAACATTACAAAGAAAACAACGCCTTAAATTCAAAAATATGTAAAAAAAAATAAAGCAACCCTTTTTACAGCAGTGTTGTTAAGAACCAAAGTAGCTCAACAAACGAATAGGAAGGGGCTCAATTATCTGGCTGCAGGAAACCAGCTGTCAAACCTTCACTTGAAGAGCAGAGCAACCCGAATACCTGGACACAAGAGGAAAACGCTACATGAAAATGATTATAAAATAACCATGTGTGTTTAAGTAAGAAGAAAAACTGATTTTAGTTTTCGGCTCAAATTGTTGCGTATGTTCTCCACTGGCAGGGAAGCCAATTGCCGTATTTTCTGCACTATAGGGCGCACCACAAAGTCTTCCATTTTCTTAAAAGCTCACTAAGTGCCTTAAAATCCGGTGCGTCTTTTGTATGGTCATTACGGTAATACGTAGACTCCAAGATGGCTCCTTCCTGGAGACATGCTTCCAATGTTATAACTTGCTGTTGGTTCAGTGAACTGTGTCGCTGATTTATTAAATTTGTTTGTGTTGCAGCTCCGAAAAAAGGAGGGAGAGCTGTGGTGTTAATTTTTTTAAACGGTCTCAACAAATACAGGTACGTCTTTGTCTCCGTGCCTTCTTCCGTTCAACTCGAAAGGCATTCAAGACCCCTCTGAAAAACGTAAACTAACGATTACTTCAATGAAACTACAAAAATTGAAAATACTTCAAAACTGAAAAGCAAGCGAGGATATAACAAAATAAATTCTATAGCCCCCCCCCTACAGAATTTATATTGTGATTTCATCATTTGTGAATACACAATAAAGGAATAAATAACCACGACTGACATTTTGTGTTATTTTGACTTCAAGATGGCGCCGTGAGAGTGGCTGCCTTTCCAGAAGCTCCTCTTTATTTTGTTCTTCTACTTCTTCCTCTCAAAACTTTGCTGCTGTGAAGTGGGAATTTCTCCATTGTGAGACTATTAAAGGTTTTCTTATCTGATCGTACTGTTGGAGCTACGATAAAGGAAATGCCACTGCGTTTTTCGGAGGCGGTCATGAACGCCTTTCGATTTGACCGGAAGAAGGGAAGGAGACGGACAAAGACGCACCTGTATTTGTTGAAAAAAGGAGAGCTGTGGTTGTGGTTTTATTATTTTTTTAAACGCAGACTTTATTAACGATTTCACAGTCTCAGCAAATACAGGTCTTTGTCCGTCTCAGTGCCTTCTTCGGTTCCACTCGAGAGGCGTTCATGGCCGCCTCCGAAAAACGTAAATTAATTCTTACTTCAATGAAACCATGAAGAAAATCAAGCGAGGAAATCACAAAATAAATTCTGAAGGGGGGGACATAGAATTTATTTTGTGATTTCCTTGCTTGATTTTCTGTTTTGATGCATTATTTTCAATTTTCGTAGTTTCATTTAAATACAGTAATAGTAAATTTACAATTTTCAGAGGTGGTCATGAACACCTCTCAAGTTGAACAGAAGCCTCTCGAGTTGAATGGAAGGAGCGTAGCAACATCTAGTGGAGGCATTGTACATTGCACCTTTTAATGCGAGGCGTCTAATGTATAAATTTTTTTTACAAAATAGCCATTCATTGAAGGTGCGCCTCATAATCCAGTGCGTCTTTTAGTGCGGAAAATACGGTACGTTACTAAATTTCGCAAAGACAACCCAAGTGAGACCTGACCCGCTCCTCCATGATCAGCTCCAAGCCTGGCATCTCGTCCAATTCAACCTGCTTTCCCCAAAAAAACAAAACAAAACAAAAAAAAAAAAACCCTTTCAGACTCCTGGTACAAGAAGACATTGGTAATTTGAATGGTAACCTTCTCTGTGATGGTGGCGCCTTTAAGTTCATCCAATGTCATCTCCTCTACTTCATGCAGGTCGATTTTGTCATCACCCAGGTACAAAGTGACTGGACTGTACTTCACACAAGGCTGAGTGAGATATGCGACAATTAGCCAACAGATGAAATGAAGAAACCCCAACGGGAATATTGGCGACTGACCCCGACACTGTCCGAGGGCCAGCAGGCCACGGCGTGGCCCTGGCTGAGCAGGACGGCGTGGATGTAGACATCGTCGCTAGTGTGCGTGTCGCAAAGGTAGAGCTGCAGCACGTCTCCGACGTAACACTTGAGGGCACCCACGAGGACGTGATTAGAGCAAAGGCTCTGGAAGGAAGCAGTGGCCTCTGGAGTCCACGCACCCTATAACAGAAACTGCAAGTCTGAGAGCCAAAGCACACGTTACGCTGAGTTTTAATTGAGAATTATTCCGAAAACATGCTGCTGTATGTCTACGCACAACGTGGCTTGTAATTGGCTGGCGACCGGTATCAGCACATGCATGACTCAAATGAGGATTGACTCTGGTAAATGGATGGAGGGACGCTATAATGCTTACAGTTCTTGGTTTAATTCCAGCCAACGATGAGGGGACAGCCTGCGCCGGGAGAATGGAGAAGCACGTCCTGTGAAAGGAAAAAAAAAAAAAAAGAAAAAAAAAAGTTTTGACTTCTAATGGGCTAGATCAGGGGTCGGCAACCCAAAATGTTGAAAGAGTCATATAGGACAAAAAAACTAACATATGTCTGGAGCCGCAAAAAAAATAAAAGCCTTCTATAAAACTTACAATGAAGGAAACACATGCTGTATGTATGTAGGAGACTGGACTGTCTCAGAATTTTGTTATTTATTCCTCTGTTGTGTGTTCACAAACGCCCCCATAGAATTTATTTTGTGATTTCCTCGCTTGATTCTTTTGTTTTGGTGCATTGTTTTTGCTTTTCTTAGTGTCAGTGAAGTGATCATGAATTTCCGTTTTTCGCAGGCTGTCTTTGAACGCCTCTCCAGTTGAACGAGAAGAGAAGGCACGGAGTCGGAGGCAGACGTGTCTGTTTGTCGAGACTGTTAAAAGCATAAATAAAGTGTACATTTTAAAAAACCAACACCACAGCACTCCTTTTTTTGGAGCTGCAACATGTATCTACAGGAAAGTATATCTATTTGAACTATATTAGCCTACTATCAAAATCTTTTTCCATTTTGAAACATTATAAAGCTCCAGGGAGCCACTAGATGTCGCTAAAGAGCCGCATGCGGCTCTGGAGCCGCGTGTTGCCGACCCCGGGCTAGATGACCCCCCAAATGCTTTTGTGTGTCAGTGCAAGCATACTTGAGGAACTTCAGGTTGGCAGAGGACAGCGTGGTGGTGTTGCCGTAATCCACAAAGTACACCTCCACTTGACAGGCGCTGACGACTCGCTGTATCACCACTCTGTAGAACCAAAGTCCTGCCGCGGCCACGCAACAGGCTTGGCCTCGTCGGACAAATCTCCGTGGGAGTTGGTAGCCCTCGGACACCTCTGGACAGGTGTAAAATCGCCTGGATGAGGACATCGATAGGGGAATGAAATATCTGCTGAAATTATGTGAATGCTGAAAATCTTAAAATCAAATGAAATGCTGAGCAATTCATTTAAATGTGGAGGACGGACGCTAAATATGTAAAATATGTCAATTTGGAAATTTTGAGAATGTAGAAATTGATGCTCTTCACCATTCTCACACAAAATGTACAAAAGTTGAACAGCTGCTCACCGCATCTCGAACATCATGTCCAGCAATGCGTGCGACTCGTCGCTCTCGAAGAAGCTGATGTAGAAATGTCCCGGAGACTCGACATGCTCCACCTGGACGGCCGTGATCTCGCGAGCGGCGCGTTGCGTTGGCCGCTTGAGACGCTCATCAAGTAGGACGTCCAGGGTCACGTCCTGGGCCACGGCAGAGTCGCTACAAACCTTTGTGGCCGGGCTTTCCTCAGCACTCTGATGTGGAAACGGAAATGTCTTGAGTTATCACTTGCCACGAAATAGCCTGGTAGCACAAAAGACGTTATTTACCCCACCTCCTCACTGGTCCCATCGCGTTGGGCCTCCGTCGAACAGCGATCGTCTTCTGTTATGATTTTGCCTTCCTGAGGTGATAAGTTCTTCTCGTGTGCGTTCGTAGCACAGTGACCAACACTACCCACTTGGCTTGAATCGACTAAAGGAGGACATGTCAGGTGTCTCATCCGTCAGCGCACTTTCGACATTGCCTATCGTAGTACGTATTGAGCTCGATAACACTATTGGTTAAGAGCAGGGGTGTCCAAAGTCGGTCCTCAAGGGCCGCCGTCCTGCCTGTTTTCCAGCTCTCACAAGAGCAACGCACCCGATTCAAATAATCTGGATCGTTCTAAAGCTGCTTCAGAGGTGGCTGTTGAACCGATCATCATAATCAGGTGTGTTGCAGCCAGGAAAGTTGGAAAAAAGGCAGGACAGTGGTCCTCCAGGCCCGGAGCTGGACATGCCTGGTTAAGAGCGTAATGATACCCTTTAATGGCCATAAGAAAAAAATAAAATAAACATATATTGGTAAGCCAACATAAATTCTACAACCTCCCACATAACTTAGCAAGGAGAAACAATTGTTACGTTAAATGACTACTATATACAAATAGCTAGCGTGCCATAATGTGCACATAAGTGTCACAAACGGATGCCGACAGTGCTAGTGGTTGAGCTATTTTGATGCGATCGCAACAGAAACATGAACTGTAACAATGTGAAACTTCTCCTTTTATCATATAAATACGACACTGATTTGTAACATTAAATATGTTGAAATTATTTTTTAACAACCCCAAGGTAAACCTCTATACAATGTGAGCCCCCCTCCCCCCTTTTTTTTGGAACCCCTGTACAATACTTAGTTTTTGGAAAAAAAAAAAAAAAGCCTATTAAAAATGACGGTATCTTACC
>CAAKHF010002139.1:10612-18385 GCA_901007745.1 Hippocampus kuda | reverse complement strand
AGAAAAAGAGAAGTCAAGGGAGACGCGCACACACACACACACGCACACACACGCACACACGCACACACACGCACACACACACACACACACGCACACACACACACACACACACACACACACACACACACACACACACACACAAAACACATATATAATAGAAGGTTGGACAACTTTCAATTGTGAAGAATTTTAGTGTTTGTTATTGCATGTGGACCCGAGAGTGGCAGCGGTGTTTGATGCTTTATACTTCCACAAGGTCAGAGCTTGACCAAGCGTCTTGTGTGTAATGATGTGTGTGATAGACGATTTATAGGTAGAGCATACACTTGCAGCCATCTATCCATTCATCCACCAATCCATCCGTCCATTTTCTGTACCGCCTATCCTAACTAAGGCCGTGTGTGAGCTGTGGCCTATCCAGCTGAGTTTGGGTGAGGGGCAGGATATGCCTTGGACTGGTTGTTAGCCAATCACAGGTAACTATAATTTGTTGTGTCATTATGTACAACCTGAGAGGCTCAATCGCATAGTGTGTGTGTGTATATATATATATATATATATATATATATATATATATATATATATATATATATATATATATATATATATAAAAAAAAAAAACAAGCATTCAAATACATCCAACCATCCATCCATTTTCTATTCCGCTTAGTCTCTCGAGGGTCACAGGTGTGCTGGAGCCTATCCCAGCTGTCTTCAAGTAGTAGGTGAGGTCACACCCTGAACCGGTAGTCAGCCAATCACAGGGCACACATAGACGAACAACCGTTCACGCTCACACTCACGCCTAGGTACAATTTAGAGTGTTCAATTTACCTGCCATGCATGTTTTTGGAATGTGGGAGGAAACCGAAGTACCCGGAGAAAATCCACGCAGGCACGGGGAAAACATGCAAACTGGACACGAGTTGGCGGACGTGCTAACCAGTCGACCACCGTGCTGCCCCCATTCAAACACATTCATGCACAATTCAGAGTCACCAATGTACAATGTATCCATGTTTTTTTCAAATGTGGGAGAAAACCCAGCAAGCTCAGGGGAAATTTCTAAATTCCACACAGGAAGACCAGAGCAAAGATTTGAATCCCCAACCTAAGAACTGTGAGGTAGACGTGCCAATTACGTGCTATTTGGTTAGCATCTATAAATGCAAAAAGTGCACCAGATCCTTCAAACTCACCAACCCTCTGTTCGGCCCACCTCCCATTTTTGTGTGAAGGGTTCATGGCAGTTTGCTGCTTTTAAATTCTAATTGTGATCACACATTGACGCGCTGCTCTCCCAGGTTCTCTTTCACGGTTGAAATGTAGAATTTCAACGAGCAACAAAGTTTAAACATATCCCAGTTAAGGGTCTGAGGAAAAAAAAAAAGGGAAAGGGAAAGGGAAAGACAGGTGGGACGTGAGAGGCAGCGGCAAGGAGAAATGAGTGCAGGAGAAGGTGAATCTGATTTCTCCCAGTAAATTGGACTCTCCTGCTTTCTCTAATTCATGTTTCAGAGCTCCTGCGTCGACGTGGAGATGGAGAGGGGGAGAGAAAAGGAGGGGAAGGCGGAAGACAAATCCATGCAGTGGGGGCCAGGGGGAAGCGGAGGGAGACTACGGCCGCTCTCCCACAGGCAGACAGCAATCAATAAATCAATGGGAAACGGTGGTTGGCTGGAGAAAGGCTGAGGCTGGAAGAGAGAGGCCGGAATCAAAGCAGCTCCGAGATGGATGGAGTGAGGAGAGGAGGGCTGAATGAAGAAGCATGCAGGAGGAGTTTGGAGGCAAACACTCCAAAGGTGGAGGTCCGAGCTCGGTTTGGGGCTGCCCTCCTTTTTCCCGGGCCCGCACCACATCCTGCCTGCCTGCCTGCCTGCCTGCATCGGGGCTGCAGTGATTGGGCTTGGCACGGCGCTGGTGCCCCGCTGCGGTCTGACCAATGAGCCCAGTGAAGCGCGGCTGTATGCGGGGCCGGGGGAGAGCCGTAGGCCCCTCTGCCCGCTGGGTGCAGCCCGCTTGACTGGCTGCCTGCCTGCTGGCTGCTTGGACATCGATCTCAGTGGGCCGAGGCGTGCAGCTGGACGCACACTGAGAGCCGGGGCTAAATCTGGCTCAGGCTCAATCAACGCTTGCACCTGTCTTTTCCAAAGGGAATTAAACGTACGAGATAGAGAGAAAGAAAGAGTAATGGTGTGTGTGAGCGCATCCGTATGTGTGCGCGCATGTCGGTGAGTGCTTGAGTGGAGTTTTGAATTTACACGTGTAGTTGAATGTTTGCGAGGAAACAACCTGGATTTGTCTTTCGCCCACATCCTTTTTACTGCAGCAGCTGCCGGTAGCGCTCTATGAATGCTGGGAGAAGAGCATTCACTCCCTCGCTGGAGCGCGTCTTATACTAGATGACATATACCGGTGTTTACAAACCTCTATTCAGGAACATATTGTACATGAGAAAAACATAACGAAGCATCATTAAAAGGCAAACAAAGCGTATCGTCATATCGTCAAACGACAATGGTCTCATCTGAAATTTGTCACAGATGGACTTTGTGCGAAATCTGGGACTATTTATGTTGCACACAAAGCTGTTCCGTTGTACGGATGGCAACAGGTGGATACAGAGGTTCAAAGGACCTTGTTCAAAATGGAGAGACAAGAACTCGCGCTAATCCGGTCAAATGTGCGATGGTGTGAATGCCGAGAGACAAGCCACTCAACAACAATTCACTCTAAAGATGAACAATACAAAAAAAAAGTACGAATATTCCGTGCATTGACACCAACCATATCAAAAATGAATAAAGCGGTGTAACCTGTATGACGGCCAATCATGGCTGAGGGGTTTGAAATGCTGCCTGTGAGCAAAAGGCCACAAGTTTGATTTGCCCAACCCGCAGAGGTACGAAAAACGGAGATGAGATGAACCAGGCAGCGTATGCACTCAATTTTCTTTGGAGGTGTTGGAAAGTTTCTCTCGCTCGATGCCAACTGCGTCGTCACGAGCAGTGTTGGGCGAGCTACTTCCCAACATATTCAAAAGTTCACCAAGTATTTGTCACCATTTGCATGATGGTGGAGTCGTTGGAGGAACCCAAAAAGCAGGGAGGCAGGGAGGACTGACCAAGTTGTATTTAACAAAGTACAAACAGGAGTACACTGGAAAATGACTAACTACAAGTGCAAAAAAAAAAAAAAGTCCTGTAAATCACAAGGAGGCAAAGGAACAAAAGACACCTGTGACAGAAAACAAAACGTGACAGGAGCGGAGCACACAGACAATCACATACTCACAACTCACAATGACCCAACCAGGACCGACAGAACTCAGGGAACTAAATACAAGCAAAGTGACGAGACAACGAGAAACACCTGGACAAGACGCGAAGGGTTGAGGGAGCTGATTGGTTGAACGCAAGGGACACTGATGACGAGAACAGGTGGCGACAAAAAGGGCAACAAAACCAAACGTGACCTCAACAGAAACATGTCAACATTAATCTTCAAAAGCCATAACTGACATTAACTGTTGATTAACCAAACGAACGCACTAAAAGTGAGTACAAGCGCAGGCAATGAATGAGACAAATAATGTAACAGAAGGATGACTGAAAACAGAAACACAAGCCACAGCGACTGAGAATTTTAAAATGCCAGCCAGAGACTTTTTACTCGGCTAGCGACATTTGAGGCTTGGTCAGATGGCACAAAAGGCCACAGACAGTGACCAGTCTTGCTCCTTATTTCATTTGATTGTTAAGGTTGAGAATTTTTTTTTTCCAGGATGATATTCACATTAATTGCATTTACACAACTGTCAACAAATGACGGACAGTTCTGCAGTGTGTTCAAGTTAATATTCAAGCGTGTGAAATAATTTCATTTGACAATTTCTGAAAGTGGGGCGGCTCGGTGGTTCAGTGGTTAGCGCGTTGACCACAGTGCAGAGGTACCGGGTTCAATTCCAGCGCCAGACTCCCTGTGTGGAGTTTGCATGTTCTGCCCGGGTGTGCGTGGGTTTTCTCCGGGTACTCTGGTTTACTCCCACATTCCAAAAACATGCATGGCAGGCTGATTGAACACTCTCAATTGTCCCAAGGTCTAAGTGTGAGCGTGGATGATTGTTCATTTGTGTGTGGCCTGCGATTGGCTGGCAACCGGTTCAAGGTGTCCCTCGCCTACTGCCCGAAGACAGCTGGGATAGGCTCCAGCCCCCACCGCGACCATTGTGAGGATAAGCGCATCTAAAAATGGATGGATGGATGAATTTCTCAAAGCTTCATTGTTTGGGTTGATTGTTTCCACCCCTATACGGTAAAAAAGATAAAGAACAATCCCAGGTGAAGGCGATTTCATAAGGGCATGTGACCTTTCCTAACTCTTAAAGTGAACTCTGGGATGCTTAAATTTGTCGGTAGCCCAATGTGGATTTCGATTGATGACATATATACTGCACTGGTCGTTATTGTCCTGTTCGAAAGTCATAAAAGTTCATCAATCATTGAACTTTTAGGGGGGGTAGTATGACTTGTCCTTTGGGTTTTGTATTCTTGACACTTGACTTTTAGAGCTCGGGAATGTACCTGTAACTTTGAGCTCCTGCAAAAAGTCCAAGAATAAGCCCTATGGGGTACATTAGTGTTGAGTGTACCGTACGGAGCAAAAACTAGATTGTTGTGACAATGCTTAGTTCAAGTAAAATCACATGTTCACCATCCAAAACAATCTTTTACATCCTTCATCTTCCTCCCTTGACCTTTCCTTGTTTTACTCTTCCCTCTCCCCCCCCGATCTTTTTCCCCTCCTCCGTCCACCACTTTCCTCCCTTGCTCTCCTCTCTGGGGTCCCATCCCGGATAGGCCGCTCCCACCCAGACACAGATGGCCCCCCGGATCAGATTTATCAAGGCCAGAGGAGCCCTCTGCAAAAGGTCACTCTCTTAAAAGCTGACCGATCAATGGTCCAACTCTTGATACTACGAGCGGCTATGTTTTTTCCTCTCACATGTTTGACCATGAGGGTGTATCTACATGCATGTCTTCTTAGGTGTGTGTGTGTGTGTGTGTGTGTGTGTGTGTGTGTGTGTGTGTGTGTGTGTGTGTGTGTGAGTGCGTGCGTGCACACCTGTCTGACAGCTCCGGGCGTTACTAATCGAAGGTGCCATTCGTCAGACGCTCCCTCTTAACGACCCGGCCAATCGCTAATAGTGCAACCTTATTGAGGCGCTACTAAATATTTCAGCGAGTCATTAGCTCATTACGCGTCATTATCTACTGCCCGTCTGGATTAGCTGCCAGACTTTTAGCAACTTCTCCGTGGGAAATCAATAATCGGTACACACTTTCAATCACCACCAGGGCCCGATGCAAATTCGCTATTGTGCACATGCATGGGCAGGAGTCGTGTTGGCTATTCCAGTCAATGTCCGCTCCTGAATTCGAGGCCTTTCCATCAGTTTTATTGTACTACTACGAATCCAATGCCCTCCCGTCAATCCAAAGTCCTCCAAAAATCCCTTGACCTCTGCATGCATCTCAACCTATCTGTCCATCCATCCAGAAATGTCTTAACAAAGGATGGTCAGTTTTGAGTCGCATAGTCACTCTATTACAAACATACGTAACATCGCCTTAAGGGCAAATGAGCAGGAAACATCGCTAACCGGCAAGCAGCACTATGGCCTCGCTGTGTATTAAAGCACGTTTAAGAGGTTGCATTCGGGCGTCATGCTTGTCTTCTTATAAAGTGGGTCAAACAGAAGCGTCAAATTCCCAGTCCTCGCTGACGTGTGCATTATGTGTGTGTGCGTGAGCGCAGCCCTTACCAGGCGCCATGTCTTTGTTTTTAAGGGTCACGTTCCAAGGTCAAGGACTCGTGCGTGTGCGTGCTGCTGCGGAGCTGTTTAAGGGCAACCGTGAAACCTCTTTGACACACTTTCGGACTCACTCAACAATGGGCGGCGTGCGCGTGCTTAAGCGCGTGACTAATTTCTTTTAAGGCACTGTGAGATTGGGAGACTTCATGCCGGAGGGGGGTGGTGGAGGAGGCTTGTTAAGGAGTTCAGAGGTCAGGCCGTCCTCAACGGAGCCACAAAGCCGCCAATTAATAACACAAACAGAAACTTGCAAAAGCACACATGAGCACAAAGAGGAGATGTCTATTAGAAGCTCACGCACGTTCAGTTTAAGGTCATTGTGAGGCTTATGAGTGATATGTCCGAAAAATGGAATTGATATCATTCATCTGTCTTTGGGCTTTGATTTTCACCCTCTTCTTTGAAACAGAAGCTTGATCATGACCATCACAATGAATTTTGATTTGCGGATTCCATCAGAGTTCATCAAAGTACAAGACCTGGAATTGGCTTGCTTCAAGCTAAAACGTCATGTACGAGTCTGCGCAAGTGTCCTTGAGACTTTTTGGTGCGTCCTTATGAAAGAAGTGTCCAGTCGATTTCATGTCAGTCCGTCAAACCGGTGTTAGGGGCAACGTTTTTTCAGCTTTCAAATATGGGGGCTTTTTTTTTTTTAGTATGTTAAGGTCCCCAGAAACCAAACAGCAAAATTCCAAGAAAAAAAGGTGAAGATTTCCACTTTGTTGGAAGCCCAGAGCTTGTTTCAATCAATGTGATTCTGAATGTGTGCACGTGCGTGGGTGTGGGTGTGTGTGCATGTGTCTATTGCAATGGAACCTGGAAAAATATTCCTCAAAAAACTCTGAGTGAGAGTTCAGATTTTTCTTAAGCAATTGTGGCTTCGCCCCCCCCCTCCCCACCACCCTGGCAATAACTGTTTTCCAAGATTCATAATGATACATTTATGAAGAACTATGGATGGAATGCCGTCTCCACTAGCAAAAATGTTTTCATTGTCTTTAGCTGTATTCGTTGTTTGCACATTCTGGGGATCTGCGTCCGCAAGTTTAAGCTACATGCCTTGTCCAGCATCACCCATGATGGTCTTGGTACTGAAAAATGTGCTCGGCCTTGCTTTGATCGTCAGGTAGGTGTAAAATAATAATTCATGCTCAGGATAGGTTGAAGAAATCATGTCTAACACAATAGTACCACATTGGAGTTAAAGAATGGATAATGTGTCTCCTTTATGATTGACCCTGGGATAGATTATTTCCTTTGGGGAAAAATTTTGAGGTTGACCAGCCTCCTGTAAATGGACTTTGAAAACATGTCATCCAATATTCCGACCTTCTGATTGCAACAAACCTGTTAGCTCACAGTTTAACACCGTGTCAGAAAATCACCACCAGCTCTTTAATCAATAATGAACATACCCGCAGATGCACAGTCACACAATTCCAGCAGATCGAATTGCGCCTGATGCCTTTTTGCAGGCACAGGCAGAGTTTGTATCCTGAGCCTCCTATAAGAAAATGTGTCCACCTTTCATTCTAACTCATCAGTCTTCCGTTTGGGCCCATCCCAGCATTCACACCTCACCTTTTTTTTTTCCTTCTTCTTTTGTTCCACGTCCTGATTTATTTTGGCCCTGGAATCATGTGACCCCAAAATATTGTAACTGACCCCGGGCGTATCGATCCACCTCGTGCCCCTCCCCAGCGGCGGTCACATCCTGCCCCGCAATGAAACCCTCTGGAATCGTTCATCATCAACATCATCGAAGAGAAGAAACAGTGCTTTATTTATTTGTATGTTTGAACTGTGCTTTTTTTTTTTCAACACCGATACGTTTATTCTCACTCATAGTACATTTTGATCACTTCATACGCTTTTCCTCACAGTTCCTTTGGGGTATT
>CAAKHF010002139.1:5612-8112 GCA_901007745.1 Hippocampus kuda | reverse complement strand
GAAGTGATAATTGATTTCCTCCTGCAGCATGACGGCAGGTCATGAGTGAACGATTGGAAAGGGGGGATTTTACCTGAGTGTCTGCATTCTCTACGTAATCCACCTCCATCATCTCCCAGCCGTCGCCGGAGAGACGTGGCAGATTACTGAGTAACCCTCGTTGCTTGTTAACACTCAGCTGGCCTGTCAAGTGCTCTTGAGCGCAACACAGATGGACCCTAATGAGTGGTTTTCTGACACAAGACTTTTACTTTCAATCAGGTGAACACTTAAGCCAACGGCATAATCCAAAATACAGCGGTACCTTGATTTGGGAGTTTAATGTGTTCGGTGAACAAGCTTGGACCTTAATTTCTTAGTATATCAAAATCAATTTGAAGTGCATTGAAATTCCATTCATCCCTACTAGCCCCCAGAAGCATCACAATTCTTTTTGTCAGGTATTTTTTCATAAATAAACACGTCAAGTAACACTGTACGTGAAATGCATTTTCCGTCATAGGTCAAATACCCTCACAGCATGGGCGATTTCAGTGATTCAGAAGTTGGAGTTTGGCCATGGTTTGAAAGTGGCAGATCTTCACCGAGCCTGGACGCAAAGTCATGGGTGGAGAAATTAATGCAGGGGCTGTTATTGTATAATTAGCTGCTTTGTTTGTCACATTGCAGCCTACTGTCACTTTAGTGACTCTTTATTCATGGTTGGCGCGTAAACAAACGTGTGCTCCAAATGAGTACAAGTGAGTCATTTTGGGTACTGTTCGTTGTTCACTTTAGAACAATATAAGCCCTCCCCACCAAAAAGTGCCATCCTTTAATTAATGAAGTGAACTGAACAGTGCTGTTCTGTTCTGGTGGAAACGGGGCTTTAAAGAGCCGCCAGAGTGACCGAACATGACATGTTCGTTAATGGTTCACTCCAACAAACAAAAGCCACTGACTGTTTGGCAATGCAGATCGATAGCTACATTCTGTTCATTATGATGTGGAATTGGATTTCACCGGGTATAAAAAAAATAAAAAATTGCAGTAACAGGGACATTGAACATGAAAAAAAATCCTTTGTGCTTTTTAAATTTTCGTACAATATACGATATATACTCTTTACAATCTTTCAAGGGGAAATGCTTCACAGTTTCTGGTGTTGTACTTTGCACCGGTAATATCACAATTTGGGAATTTCCATTGTAGGTTGTATTTTTTTATTTTATTTTATTTTTAATTGAGCTAGTTTTGATTTGTTTTCAGAGCGGGTTTGTTAGTTGAAGTAGTTTTAGTTTATTTTCAGTTGAGTTTTTAGTCTTAGTTTTAGGATTAGTTGTATTTTTTTTCTGTGTATTTGTGTGTAAAATAAAAAGAAAACATCGGATTTGTTTTAAATTGTCTCATGTAAGTCGGGCTACAAGATGTTGGGAAAACATGCGATAAGGGTGTTGAGTATTGCGATATCGATACAGGATATTTCACACCTACCTAAAGGAATGACATTTTTAATACCGAATGAAAGAAATACAAAAGTCAAACAAAAGCACTGTTGCCGTGTTTTTTTTTTTTGAATCAGACAAAGCCACTCAAACACAAATACAAAATGAGATCACTTGCAAGGAGACTCAGTCAGCCAAGTCGTGCCTTGACGCTCACACACGCTAAGCGGTCAAAATGGGCAAACTCAACTCCAGCGCTTGATGTCATTTACTAGGCCACACCCCTTAAAACAGGAGTTGCAAACTCCGGTCCTCGGGCGCCGCTTTCCTGCATGTTTTCCACCTCTCCCTGCTGCAACACGCCTCATTCAAACACTCAGCTCATAGGCAAGCTTTGCAGGAGCCTGATAACAATCCTGATCATTTGAATCTGATGTGCCCGCTGGCCACCCGGCCCCCCGTCCTGAGGGGAGTTTGACACCACTGTCTTTAGGAGTGGAGTTTGGCTATTCAGAAAAACTCTTTTTTTCTTTCCATTTTCTTTTATTATGTTTTAGTAGTGTGGTGTAGTCACAATAGCTTCAGTGTCACTTCAACTGGCTGAATGCTGTCCTTTCACTTACACTTCCTAAATGTGTGCTCTCATCCCTGAAGGAGGCCTTCATTTGGTGGTTAACATTTTCCTTAGTCTTCTTGTGACAAACGTGACCTTTTGTGGCCAACGTGCGCTCTTCCCTGTGTGAGTAAGTGATCAACAGTGCGTGACTGGTTAGCCTCTTCCAGTTCCAAGTTTGACCTGTACGGACCGCTCTGTCTCTTTGTCTATTTGTGCCGCATGTGCTTCCTCCATCAGTCGCTATCAAGCTTTGTCGGGCATATACAGACACCGTCCTATTTCAACATGTGTCATGCACACACACACACGAGCTTACATGTACAGACAAATACACAGAGAGACAGAGGCAGGAGGTGGTGGTGAAGTGTCAGGCTCAAGGGACAGAAGGAGATGGGGGCAGGGGTTGTGTGACAAGAGGATTGGGACGAGCAGCCAGTTGTGTGTCTTAGTGGCGGTGAGG
>CAAKHF010002129.1:7400-23142 GCA_901007745.1 Hippocampus kuda | reverse complement strand
ATTTTTTTTTTTTTTTTTTTTTTTTTTTTTTTTTTTTTTTTTTGTGATTGACTTCTATGACACTTATCGGACGTTTTCCCCCAAGCCCTATTTGATGCAAACAGCATTTCATTTACATTTAAAATATATTTTATGTTGAAAATAAACGTTAATATGGTTAAGGGTATTTAAATCATGTGAAAGGGGTCAGATTAGGAAACAAAACGATTTCTCGCTATCACAGAATGTTATCGATTGGAGGTCGGCCCAGAATGTATCCTCAGTGATGACCAGCGGTTTTGCTTTCGAACATTTACACTTTCTTGCACACCAAACTAACCATGCCACCACTTTTTTCTGCACTTGTGCTCCAGACATGCTTGAACAGAAAAGCACCTTTTTCAAACTGTTCCCGCAGCAATGAAGCCATGGACTTAGTATTTCATTCTTTCTTTTTCTAGGGAAAAGACTGATCAAAAATAGCATCAGGCGTAGTAGCGGCTTTGTTTCTACAGCAGTCATGTAATCCAAATTGGCACACAAGTCCAAAGCTGTTGTAGTGCCTTACTAACATATGCTAATGCGGGAGTAAAATCAAAATACAAGAAACGTTTGTATTTAAAAACACTTCTCAAACATGAATATAAAGCAATTAAATGAAAATGTGTCAGTGAGTAAGGCGGTAACTGAACGTCCCCTCTTGTGCCGTTTGACAGAAGGTATTACGTGATGCACGGTTCAGAAATGTCGCATGTCGGGACCACTGTGAAGCAAGCATAAAGACAAGTAAAAGGTGATGCCTTCAGCGTAAGAGGAGTGAGCGAACTGGGGAAACGTTGTCAAACTAAGGGGATTATTAAAACTGACTGCTTATCAGGCACCACTATCAGAGCTGCAATGCCATTCTGTTCAGAGACTGAAGGATTCACGCGATGCAAATGAAGGAATTTATTTTCCATTTGCAGAATTTGTAGTGTAAGCAAGTCTGCGCCCTGCTTTCAATCCCTTAGGCAAACAATTACAGTGTGGCCTCAGCAAGTGTCCTTTTAAGGCAATTTTCTGGCGGCACTATCTTGTCCTCCATCCCCAAGTATTCCATCAAAACAAAGGCCAATTTTGCAACACGACAAATTTGAAAGGCATGTCAACTGGGCTGCTCTGCAAGAAACTTGACAAGCAAAAAGGGTTTGTTCTATAATACTGTATACTGTATGTAAAAACTCTGACCGTAGCCATCAATGCAAAACTGGAATAAAATCAAAGAAAATAAAAACAGGACGAATCCCAATTTCAAGCCGTTACTATGCTATAATGGCTTCGTATACGCAGTGTCTTCATGGGATTTGTCATTCAAGCAGCCTAATGTCCAAAGTTGAGCTAGATAAATAATTCATGTAGATTACTGCGTTTTGGGAAGTCCGGAGCAATGTTTCCCAAGAGAAGGCCATCAACCAGCATTCATTACCATTATATTACCATTTGCCTAATGACAAATAAACAACATCAACTTTCCGTTTCCCCATCAAAACCCAAGACACTGTACAAAACAAATGCTTCTTCTGAGTGGGACCACAAAGCTCTTAACACACTTCGACTCTACTGTCGAATTTTAAAAACAATGCACATCATTACGTTATTCTCCGCACAGCCCAATAAACTCACTAATGACTTCTATAAAGAAACCCTAAAGTTCTTACAGGACTATCATCATGACTATCAAGTGAGATGAGATCACAGTCAGCACGAAATTGAAAAACACAACCCCGCTATCTCATATTTGAATTTCCTATCCTGTGAAGGTATTCCTTTCAATCCTCTCTCTCTCTGAAACTTGATAAAATCACGCGGTTCCAAAAGAAAAAATGACATTGTGCCTTTTGAGGAGGTTCAGCCCGAGTTGTTGTCAAATAACCGTTGGTTGTCTGGGGAGAGTGTTTTTTTGCCACACTTTCAAACGTTGTTTTAGCCTAGAGCTCCAAGGACTTGCCTGTCGTGCCTGCTCACAAGCAGCAGGTTTGCGCAGCGGCTCGGTATTGAGAAGGGCATGATTGCATAACCATCGGGGAGGCATGACGGAGGCGTCTGATCATCCCAAATTTATTCTGCAGAGTGACAAGCGACACGCAGCCAGTCGTAAAGAACTCTCCTCAAAAGACGTGAAGAACAAGGCATCCTGAAATAGAGGACATAGCCTTCTGATCCCCACATCATCTCCGCAGTCTTGCACTTGATATAACTATATATGGAAGCTACTGAGGAATCTTAAATATGTACCTCAAAACGATGACAGGTTTCCCAGGATGTGTAAACTAATTCATTCATTCATCTTCCGAACCGCTTCATCCTCATTAGGGTCGCGGGGGGGGGGGGGGGGGGGGGGGGGGGGGGGGGGGGGGGGGTGCCGGAGCCTATCCCAGCTGTCTTCGGGCAGTAGGCAGGGGACACCCTGAATTGGATGCCAGCCAATCGCAGGGCACTGTGTAAACTAATATTATCTCAAATAAAATGCACTCTCAAAGGTTAAGATAGCACGAGAATAGGATAGGACAGGAGGGTGGATAGCTTTATTTTGGAAAATAAAGCTGTCTTGGACATAAAATGAGACTGGCGATCGTTACTCTCTTCCCCCCACAAACCAATCATGGAGTCAAACACAGCAAACTAAACATGTACTCTTTTAATCCCCATGAATACGTCAAGAAAAGCCACTATGACTGCCTACCCATGACGTATTTAAACATCATTTCCTTTATTTATTTATTTATTTATTTATTTATTTATTTATTTATTTTTGCATTGTAGAGAGTTGAAGGGTATGACGCAGCCCCTGACTAACGATCAGGCTTGTCTGCATTATAAATCATTAAAAATCTGTCCATCAGGTGGCAGCGGGTGTAAGGGATCAGCCAGGAACATGCTGCAGAACAAGTAGAAGTCGAGGGGGAGGGATGCATGGGTGGAGTTGTGGAGTACAGTGTAGTTAGTAGAGAGTGTATTCGAACCAGTAGCGATGGAGGAATTAAAACAATTAACCCGTGAGCATTGCTTCTGGGGAAGAAAACGACCTAACCGTGACGAGGGAGGTGGAGCTCTGAAAGCAGGATGCATTCGTCCGCGCAAAAGTCACAAGCGACCAACAAAAGAGGCTCCGTGTGCATGAACATCGTCTGCCTCATGCAAAGGCCACACCGCAGTTGCCTTCGCAAAGTGAAACCAGAATGCGGTGTAAGACATGCTGTGTGCCCTTGTATCAGGGCAATGCCTTCATTTTGTACCACACACACACACACACACACAAATAAATAAATAAAATAAAATAAAAAACATGCATAAATTGCAGGGTGAAGGGGGCACACACATGCACGGGCACAAAATTGCATGGTGGAGGGGACACACATGCAAGCACGTGAATGTGCGCGTGCACACACAAACAGTGCACTTATACATGCAAACATACATGTGCACACACTCCCTAAACTCGTTGTTTGTGTCTGTTCATGGTTCATTTCATCCGTTCACTAGAGTGAAGGTAAATATTTTTGCTATCAAAAGCCCTTTTGTGCTGTTGTTTGTTGTTTTGTAGAAGGAAAGTCTTATTTAGATGCTTGAGATGTCACAAAAGCAAAAAAAAAATAGTGGTGCCATTCTTAAAATGATGCTTGTCATGAATGCTTTTACAAAAATGACTTTTTCTTCATGAAAAGTCGCTACTTTCTAATGCTGATTGCGAAAGAACAGAAAAAGATCCTCATCTTTCCTGTGGTAGGCTTCGTGTTCGTTTCGCAGTAGAACACAACAATCTGTAGCCCTTGCAAATCAGTCAAAATCCAAGGGCTGCAATGGAGGCGTTTGCTCCAGCGAAAATGGCAGAAGTCAATGAGTGAGTAAAGCACGCGTGTGACTTACCTTCATTAGTACTGACTCGCTGAGCTTCTCACGATTGACGATCTTTACGGCGACTTTCTGGCATGTAACACAGTGAACTCCAAGCTTGACCAATCCTACAAAAAGCAAACCGAACACCTCATTAAGTCCAACAGTTTGATGCTGAATAAAGTTTGTATTTGACATGAAAGCTAAGAAAAAGCATTAATTTGCGGCCGAAAATTGATTCTGTGCATGTCATAGCATTTCTCTTGGCTGCGCTGCTTTCAGCATGTGTACATGTATGTCACATTTCAGCACTAGGTCTGGCTGATGCAACTTAAACTTGATGAGCATACGGGCAGTTGCTTTCACCAATCACGTTGACATTTCATCCTCCCTCGGCCTCCAAGCCGAGCTTCAATGACATCAGCGTTTTTCCATCTTCTAATTGGTTTGTCAAAGCAAAACTTGCGTCACCGCCAACTTTGACTCGGAAAACCCATCTGTAGCGATCTGCACATGTCGATGCATTAAAAAATAAAAATAAAAAAAAAGATCAGCACCTGATGTGACAAAATGTTTTTCATTATGATGGTATATTTTTGTCATGTAATTAGTAACATACACAACATTTCTTATCGCTCCGGATCCTGTATGTTGCACAGTTATATGCTTTTAGACCACATTTATGTATCGTATTGAGGGGTTGTATATTTACCAGGTGGATTAAGTCCGATAAATCCCAACTGAAGGGCCAGGTGCCAAATGAAAGGTTGACACTCATGACAGCGGGGTGGTGTAGGTAATAAAAATAAAGTACCTGTAGGTTTCCGCTGAGATTTTAATGGGCCTGTGGTTGCTGAATTTAATGCGAAATATCGTGATATGTGAACTGAGAAGGCATTGTTTACTGACCACGCTGATGTAAAATGGCTTGTGACTTTAAGCCCCCCCGTTATTGACTGCATTCGTGTAGTGACACTTCCTTGAATTGCTCTCCAGGGTTTATGTGAATCATAAAAACAGTAAGAGATTGGGCTATTTGGGTTATTGATTTCTTCGATGTGTTAAACAGCTGCAATGCAGTTGTGCTGTGTTAGCCACAACACACGTAACTGGAGAGTCAACAGACACACACAGAGCCAGCCAAGGAGTCTGAAATCAAACCGGCGTACGTGCATGCATGAAAAGGCATGACAACGACAGAAGAATAAATTTCTGAAATCACGCAACAGAAAAAAAAGCCTCACTTGAAATATTCTCAGCAGGTGTTCCAAAGCAATTCCACACTGGCACCCCCATTGATGTGGCATTGCAAACTACCATAAACTAAACTTGTGATTCACTGCACAGTGAAAATTCAAGGCTGTCGGCTCTGCCTTAATAAATGCCTCCTGATATTTTCAGTCACACCATCAGTCACAGGCAAAGTGGAGAACAGGTATGGATAAGTAAAGGACTGTACAGTTACATTGGAGCCGCATTGTTTCTGTGCATTCGTTGGACAAAAGAAACCCTGAACAGCCATTCATCAATCCATCCATCTTTCCGTTGAAAATTAATTTTACAGGCATTTTTTACTGTCAACTAAGTCAAATATAGCACGAAATGTATGGATATGTTAACGATCACTGAAGAGTAGGGCTGCACGATTTTGGAAATGCAAGATATGCGATATAGATGTTGAATATAGCAATATCAACATTATTGCAATACTGAACATGTTCTGAAATAATACATTTGAAAGATTTTTTTTTCCTGTGGCAAAATAAACAAGCCCAATGTACTGTTCGCTCTAATAATTGTAATACCGCTAGATCGTGTTTTCCTATTGGATGGCGATCGGCATTTGGGTTTGTGTTGGTCAAATTCCGATAGAAGCATACAGTTGCATATGAAACTTATTGCATGCCTTTGTGCAATGATATATTTTTTGATATATTATGCAGCCCTTTTCAAGTGTAACAATGATAACGTCTGAAACTGTCCATCCATCCAGGTGGGGACGACACCCTGGACTGGTGGCCAGTCAAACACAATTCACACATAGAGACTGAAAAACAATCACATGCGTGTTTATAAGAATGTCACTGAGTGGAACTGCACCCACCCAGGGAAATGAACCACTCCACCAACATTGACTTGATTTGTGATTGAATCAACATTAAAAGTAAAAAAAAAAAAAGTTAAAAAAATAAAAATTCTTTACCCAATCCACACATTTTCTATATCGCTTGTCTTCATTGAAGTTGCAGGTGAGCCTGAGCCGATCCTAGCTGAATTTGAGTGGGAGGCAGGGTCGCCTCTGTACTGGTTGCCAGCCAAGCACAGTGGTTTCCTGTAACTGTTGTTTCTTTTGGCTCAATCTTGCCATGATATTTACAGGTGATGTCGGCCATTTACAAAACTAAATAACCCGATATCCAAAGAGTTTTAAATTTGAATTCCCTCAAATTTAAACAAGACAGAAAGAAAAATGAGGCAGAGTGTACGAGAGAGAAAATATTAAGTATATTCAAAAGATCATCTGGATGAAGGTGAAATGCTCGAAGCTATTGATTGTCTGCGAAAGCACATTAACTGTGGAATAATGACGCACATTGTATAGTAGGGAGGCCCTGGCTTAATTGTCAAGGGCTCACAAGGGTGGAGATGAAGCTGCAAAGAGAGGAGGAATGGAGAGAAGAGATGAGGATGAGGATCTTATAAAAATGTTGAAGATTTTGGTGAGAGCAGAAGGCACTTGATCAAGATGTGTAACAGCAGGCACAACCATTAGCCCTGTGAGGATTATCATATGCTAATCGACGCCAAAGATGCTCATGAGTCATGATAAATATTTCAAGACTAAATATCTTCCTGAAAACATATGGTGTCAACAGGATTATTGCCACAATATCCATCTTCTAAAGTCTAATGTTTGCTTTTGAGAGAAAAGTCTGCAAAGAAAAGCCATTATGATTTCAAATCCATCCTGTTAGTATCTTCCAAATAAACTCCTTTGAACAGCATAACTAAAATGGATCAATAGAAGTGATCAGATAAGATAGGAAACCTTTATTTGTCTCACAATGGAGAAATTCCCAATTTACAGCAGCAACATTTGGAGGGAAGAATGGAGGAAAATATGAAGTATTCGCATGCATAAAATACATTTAAATAAATGAACTGTACACAGTACAGAATGCAATATAAAATATAAGATATAAGCATATATGCAACTGCATATTTGCTACATAAGGTGGCTGTGCTATTTAAAATGGGTGAGTGGGGTCGAGTTCAGGTTTTTCCAGGTGCTTCTATTCAGTAGCCTGACAGCAGTCGGCAGGGACGAGTGGCGGTACCTCTCCTTCTTGCAGAGCAGGTGTATCAGTCTCTGGCTGAAGGAACTGCCCGTGGGATTCCGTCACATTTTAACATGAAATTCAATAACTATAAATGTGTGGTTTTGCAGGACATGACAATTTCATACCATCTGGCATCCATGTTCTTAAATCAATAACTCTGACAGTGGGAGCGGAGTGGTGGGCAAATGCGGTGACCCAGCCGATCTGAAGCTCAAGTGCAAACACTGGGGCTAAACGGATGAGCTGTTGTGTGAGGTCAAAGCGGGATTTCATGTATGTCCAGGCCGATACTACCGGTAGTTGAACAATACACTGAAAAGGAAGACCGTAAACGTGCAGGCATGCAAGGAGAAATGTCAGAGTGATGAGATGCTCAAACGATGGCTCCATCCATCAGCTGAGACGTGTTTGCTGCCTTGCTCAGGGATGGAATGGAGCAAATATCATCATGAGGATGGCTGTAGCATCAGCAGTGATGCGGATTCTGCGTCTGTCTGTCATGGTGAAGAAGGAGCTGGGCCGAGAGGGAAAACTCTACATTAACCGCTCCAACCCACTGGTCACGAGTTGTGGCTAGTGACTGTAAGAAGAAGATCAGAGAAACTGAAGTGAGTTCCCTCTGCAGGGTGTCTGTGCTCTCCCTTGAAGAAAGGGTGCGAAGCCCCATCATCCATCATCAAGAGAAGTCAGATGAGCTGTCTCGGGCATCTGGTGAGGATGCCCCCACCACCGAGGCCCCCCCTGGTGACATGTTTGGAAAGAGGCCTGCAGGAACGCCTACGAATAAGATGGACAAAGTGGCCAGAGAGAGGGAAGTCTGGGCTTTCACTGCTTGGTCTCCTGCCCCAAATACCCAGAAGACACGTGGAATACACACTTGACTCTCTTTGTTGTGTGTTTACACTTCATACGTTTCTTTCATTTAAATGATGTCTCACTGTGCGTTCTTGTTTAAAGTAAGTCTATGAAACAAAGACAAAGATTCAGTACCAGAGTCTCTCTGCGTGTTAAATTTCTCCTGGTGGCTTGCTTTCTTTGAAACATTACAGCTCGTACAAATAGGAAAATGACAATTGGAGATGCACCCAAATAAAAATTCTTGGCCGAAACTGAAAACTAAAAATGAGGAAGAAGCCGATAATGGAAACACAGAAAGAAATACCTTAAAAACCTAAAAATTCATCAATAAATTCCTCGGCTAGTTCTTAATCTCTCTGGTTCCTTCCAAGTGGCTGACCAAGGTGCACCGTGGGTGGCCACAGCAGCGTGGCGCACCCACTGGCCAAACTTTTGTCCCCTAAAAATCCCTACTCATTTTCTTCTAAGTCTGAACTTACGCTGAGCCCTAAGGCAGTGACCCGTGATGTCCCAGTCCATGATTACCAGACAGAGACTGAGCTTAGGAAAGTGGCGATCCAGCCAAGATTGCTTGCTTCAAAGGTTTTTGCTTGTGTCACCACAACATCCAGTTTACGTGACAAAAGTCTTTTGGCCAGAAATTTGTGGTACATCCCTAATTAGAATTGACATTGTCACTGAAAAACAAGTTGAAGAAAAAGCAGGTGAACACTAAGGAGACCAATGTCTTTAAGTGGTTTGAAAAGGTATATTATTCATATTAATAATATTATCCATCCATCCATCCATCCATCCATTTTCTGATCCGCTTTATCATCACAAGGGTCGCGGGGGTTGGTGCAGCCTATCCCAGCCGTCTTCGGGCAATAGGCAGGGGACTCCCTGAACCGGTTGCCAGCCAATCACAGGGCCAAACAACCATCCACACTCACATTCATACCTAGGGACAATTTAGAGCAGTGGTTCTTAACTCGAGTTCAATCGAACTCTAGGGGTTCGGTGAATCGTCTTAGGGGTTCGACAGAGCCTCTGCCATGGAGGTTAAGACATATCCGACTCAACATGTCAATTAGTTATGACATGCCCGTTTGGCCATCACTGGCTGCAGATGATAACATGACATTGCTTGTCCAATCAGTGCTGCGGGAAATTTAGTTCGCCCAGTAGTCAACGTGTGACTGTCGTGATAGTACGTCGTAAAATTTTAAAAACTTCTTGAAATTTGATCTACTCTTTTCGGTTTTTAATAAATGCGGTTTTTATGTCTTGAATTTATATAAAGTTATATTTTTATTTTTCACTAACAAAGGGTTCGGTGAATGTGCGTATGAACTGTTTGGATTCGGTGAATGTGCGTCTGAACTGTTTGGGTTCGGTACATGTAACAAGGTTAAGAACCACTGACTTAAAGTGTTCAATCAGCCTGCCATGCATGTTTTTGGAATGTGGGAGGAAACCGGGATGCCTGGGAGAACATGCGCACTCCACACAGAAAGGCCGAAGTCGGGATCGAAACCACGACCGCTGCACTGTGAGGTCGACGCGCTAAGCACTGGACCACCGGGCCGACCTTGTATTCTGCAAATAATCTATTTGTTGCCAACCATTGCTGTCAATGGCACCTTTCTGGCAGAGAATACGTCGTTATTTTCACTTTAATTTGGTCTTTTGTTGTTGTCTTTTCATTGTTCTTCAAAGAAAAACGCTCGAATCTAACATGCCTATTTGCACAAGCATGGGTGCACCCTGTTGTTAAAGTGGTTTCTTTGTATTGTTAAAGTGTTGCCATAGCGGTGTCTGAATTCTCTCTGGGGATGAAAAAAAAAAACAAAAAAAACCCACTTATTCCTGTTGTGCTTGAACGTCGCAGTTTGGTATAAACGCAGCCGGGGGGGGGAAACACACACTCACGCAGACAGGCACTGTCACATACTACGCTTACATAGCTTTATTTACAACATAGAAACAATACACAGAGGGGCTGACCTGGGTTTGCAACTCCACTGAATCAGCCAGTGCATCAATCTCTTCTTTCCTCCACGCTCCTCCCAAATCAATAGAACCAAAAGCCCTTGGCTTCATGCACAACGTCAGAATAATGGCACCAGCCGGGGACTTGTGGGCTGGAGAGGCCACCATCGACTGAACCCTATCTTCATCCCAGCACTGCACTCCTTCCTTCCTTTCCGTGTGCCTCTATGATGAATGGTGTGTGTGTGGAGGAGCTGTTGGGAATCAGCAAGAAGGAGCTCTTGGATCCACAGCTCACTGAGCAACACATAACTTTGTGGATAAGGAAAAAGATGCTACTGAGCCACATTCAATCACTGCACTGCCGGGATGTCAGCAGAAAAAGGCTCCTTAAAGCTACTCACATTGGATTGACATACTTGTGACCTGAAAATTGCATTCTGTTTGAATCTTGATAGATTGCTGTGGGAGTTGTTTTGCTTCCGTTCTTGTCTTCAGATATACAGTTAAGAATAGGAAGGAAAGCCCAAGTCCCTGGGAGAGAGCTTTCTTCGTCACTGAGCAAATTTGTGAATGCTATCCCCTTTACAGCTTTCTAAATAAATGAATGAATGAATAAGAGAAGGCGGCCCGGTAGTCCAGTGGTTAGCACGTCGACTTCACAGTGCAGAGGTACCGGGTTCGATTCCAGCTCCGGCCTCCCTGTGTGGAGTTTGCATGTTCTCCCCGGGCCTGCGTGGGTTTTCTCCGGGTGCTCCGGTTTCCTCCCACATTCCAAAAACATGCATGGCAGGCGGATTGAACACTCTAAATTGTCCCTAGGTGTGAGTGTGAGCGTGCATGGTTGTTTGTCTCTGTGTGCCCTGCGATTGGCTGGCGATCAATTCAGGGTGTCCCCCGCCTACTGCCCGAAGACAGCTGGGATAGGCTCCAGCACCCCCCGCGACCCTAGTGAGGATGAAGCGGTTCGGAAGATGAATGAATGAATGAATAACAGAGTGGTTATTTCTTATTGAACGTCCAGGTAGGAGTGGAGGAGTCCAGCCATTGATTGCACGAAGAGGTGATGCACAGCAGGAAAATGACCACAAAAAAATAAATAAATAAAATCCCTTTTATACTTTTAAACTGTGAGATGTTTATTATGATCTCCACAGACAAACACATGCGTACACAATGAGTCACCGCAAAATGCTTTGTGTGCTTTTTAGGACCATTATCTGACAGTTTAATGATCATCTGCTACGGAGAGGAGCAGGCCAAATGAAAAAGCTCCACTTGCACACCTCTCCTGCTTTGAATCCTGATCTTTGAGAAGCCCTAAGCCAATGCTGGCAGATGGTAGTAGCTTATGCTGGCTTAGCTTTCTCTCCCCAAGCGGCGCTGGCTCAGAGAAGCTCAATGCCCTTAGACATAGATCTGTGAGCCGCTCGTTACTGCCGCGCTCTAACCCCAAATACTTGACGTGAGGTCTACAGCTCTGCCCTGGGATCATAGTTTGAAAGGAAACAAAATGTGCAAACTGGGCTTATTACTTCAGCTTTTTTGGACCGGATTGAAAGCCGTCAGAGTAGGCCATGGGAATCCCATACTTCAGGGCGAGAGACAGGAGTTAAGCCCAATCATTAACCACAACATCCCCGTGTGCCTGTCAGCTCGACTGTACATATTGTACATGACACCGATTACCAGTCACACAGGAAGTTACCCTACGGCCCAAGTATTTCAGTGATTTAAACAGTTTTCATTAACTCATTCACTCCCAAAGACGTTTTTAAACGTCTTTTCAGACTTGGTCCAGAATTGGCTGGTACTGAATGAGTTAACTACATAAGAGAAGCAACATCTTTCACCACTTACTCCATCCCTCTGTTTCTATCAATTCCATTTTAATCCAGGTTTCATGACAGACATCCATTTATGTGTAAGTGATGTAGCCAAGTGGCACAGTATATGTATGTAGAGATGTAAAGATTCCATTTGCGGGTCCATGGTGCACTGGCATTGTGGCCTAATGACGAGAGGTTTGTACCGGTTTGTTCAATATTTTAATTGCCTCATATCAGATGGGACGAACTGTACAATGTGGAGATCCTGCAGGCACCCGCTGATCCTGTTTACGCTACGACACTTTGCATCTCGGGCAGTAAAATTACCTGAACTAGAGGTTTGTTTGGCAGTTGCTGACATGATTATAGATTCTTCTTTGTTGGGGTTAAATTTGTTCAAACACTTCTCTCCTTTCTGTGTTGATGCTGATTGTTTCAAAAACATACAAAGACAGTTTGATCGAGTGGAATTTTACCCTTGAAAGCAAAAGCTTAAGTAGGATGCTGTTGCGGTGAGTTTTTTGTTATGTTGTTTGTTTGTGACTGACTAGGTGTTTTTTTTTGTGTTGTTTTTTTTGGTTTCATTGGCACATGTTTGTTCCCCCCTATTTTGTGTCGGTCCTCGGACTGGTTCACTTGTTTCTCATCATCAGTGATCCCAATCAGCACACTCATACGATTCGACATTTTAATCGATAGAATGGCAAGAGACAACAGCTAAAAAACGTTTTCAAGCAAAAAGGGATCTTGTGTTAAGTACATCTTGCAAAATTCCAGCAATATTTCTCAAAGGTGCCAAAGGATCCATTTAACTCTCCTTCTCCTATGTGCAGCCATGCATGATGATAGCCTAGCCTGTTGGACTCCTTGTAAACCTCAGAAGCCTACCAGGCGAAGCAAAAACATCAGGAGCAACTGCGGCCCAGACCGACAAAACAGCTTCAAAAGCAGGAAGAGCAGCTTGGCTGTGGAGTGCTGGAGGCACACTGACGCATGCATAGAGAAACTTGTTTACTTGGCCTGCTTAAAATAAAATATTTTTAAAAGACTGTCTTATAATTAACTTCCTGCACATAACGAGGGAATCTTGACAAATTGTTTTTCTGTCATTTTTCATGGCAATTAAAGTACACCTACAGATTGAATTTTTGAACTCAGCATTTAGAAGTATATTATAGAAATGAAAACACACAAGTCAAACAAACAAAAGAATATGTGGTAAAAGCTGAGGAGGCACAGCATGAGTGTGGCTTCAAGGCACGTCTATTTTTTATTTTTTTTTTAATATTCAAAAACAAGGATAAAATGATTCAATGCACTGTATGGTCAAAGAACTGTGACTGAATGATGCAGGAAGCCTACAAGCTCTTTGATCGGCAGAATCTTCCTATCATCTACCTCACCAACATGCAAATACAAATACACAAATACTTCACAAATACTTCCTTAAAAGCTTACTGTATGTGTGCACGGAAGTCTCTCGGAGTTAAGGAAATATCGCCGAGGGTAAACTCATGAGACAGCGCATGGCTGCCTGGCACCTTTCATCTTAGCGCATTTTCCCATCCAGACTTCTGACACACCCATCATGCATAACATGGAGGCTGGTTATAAATAATGGAGTTTTACTGAGACTTGTGAATGTCGGAGAAAGCCATTTGGAAAATATAGCATCGTTCAAATATGAAAATACCTTCGGTAGCTGGCGTGTCATTGCCAGTGTACCTTGGGCACAGCTCCCTCTAAATACACTACACTTTGGAGGAGAGCGTGAGTTTTTTTTATTCTGGAGGAAATAAATTCAATAAAAGTCATTCAATCAGAATACTGTGCTTTTGACGGAACACTTGTGCGGAATCCATAAAAATAAAAATAAAAAAAGTAGTGTGTCTGCTATGCTATAAATCAGCGGTGTCATGCAACCTTCACTGAATCACAGATGGGGTGAGTCATTTTAACATATTTGACTACCCATGGTGAAGTAAAAAAAAAACAAACATTTTTTTAAATTAATAATTTGAATAATTCAATATCTTACTCAACAATGCATGGTTAGGATATCTGTCATTGTAAAAATGAGCCCTGTGCTTTCAAAAAAATCTCCAAGCAGCATGTTTGAAAAAGAAAAGTTTTGCACTTGCGGAGGTGAGAAAAAGTCCATTGGCATAAAATATATATATATATATATATATATATATATATATATATATATATATATATATATATATATATATATATATATTTTTTTGCCAATGACTATGACATATGTTGACGTTCAACCATGGGTAGGGACACAAAAAAAAGCCGTGGAGCACATCCATCATCTAAACCACTTGGTTTTTCATGTTTAGGTCGCCTATACCCTGGATTGGTCACCAGTTAATGACAGGGCACATAGAGAGACAGACAACCATTCACACCGTCATCGTGGGAACTTAAGCTACACTACCTGTACAAAATTCAGTTGCGTAACCACTACACTATTAATGATGATTAAAAACAATTAGGGATGCTCTGATCAGTCGGTGGCCAATCATTATCGGCATGATATTTGTGAAAAAGTATGTGATCGATGAGGTTATCATGACGTTTAATGCCGGATTCCATCAATGTTGTGGCCAGTTTTACATTTCACATTGTATTACCTTTGACATATGGAGAGTATTAACAACAGTGTCACAATCATTCATATAAATGTTACTATCATTACAATGTCATCACGTGATCTGGAAAGTATTTTAGACAATGCAGTGGGTGAATACCTCTAACTTTATAATTTATCTTTGACCAGCAATGCCCAAAGAATTGGGAATATAGATGAGGAATCGAACTGCAAGTCATTATTTCACACACAACCTAAAGTCGTGGCTTGTTATGAATGTCGTTACCGGCAGAGAACTCATATTAGCATCAAGCTTTGCTGTGCTCAGCTCAGCAGTTGTAAACCTTCGATGACCGCAAAGAGTATGTGGCGATTGCTGCCTGGACTCGTACCAGACGTTCAAGTTTGACCGCTGTGTTAATCTCAATAGTCAGTCTTGTATTTATTTAATCATTCACGTATTTACAGAAACGTTGCCGCTCAATCGTAGGTCCTGGTGAACATGTATTCAATGGAATGTGTAAGTTCATCTCCAAATTTGAGGTCAAGTGTTTAGAAATATCGCCTGTCTCTTTTTAAGGATGCAATCTCACCCATTATCTTAATCGCAGTCAGAGATATCGCTTCTCTTTGAAATCTCACTGCCTCAATGTCGGTGCAAATTCAAAATATTCCTCTCTGAATTCTGGCCTGAAGTGATAGTCGGCGCAGACCAGAGTCGAGTGACAGTGACACTGTCAGAGGGATGTACCATGAAAATCCCAAAGCGGGAAAATCAGAGCGAACAGGACGACAGATAATGGAGAGAAGAGAGGGCAGAGAGGAACTGCATGGCCATGTGGCCGCTGCAAGGAGAGGGAGGTTCACTGGTTACCGTCGATAAACAACGATACAGGGGAGACGGAGTCAAAACACAGAGAGAAAGCCAGGCAGAGGAGGACTAGGTACTCAGATCTATTTTTAATGCCACTGACTGGGGATCAGCAAAAGGAATGTATAATTACAGCCTCATGAATAATACAAGCCGGCATCTTTTAATTAGCCACACCAGGCAACTGCAGACACCGCAGCTGATGGGACAAACACATGCATACGCACATTCCTCTACACTATACAATATACGCAGAGAAAAGGACAGCCCTAGATATAAGGCTACGAGTGGGTGACGTGTGTGTGTGTGTGTGTGTGTGTGTGTGTGTGTGTGTGTGTGTGTGTGTGTGTGTGTGTGTGTGTGTGTGTGTGTGTGTGTGTGTGTGTGTGTGCGTGTGTGCGGGCGCACGTGTGCGCTG
>CAAKHF010002125.1:0-14288 GCA_901007745.1 Hippocampus kuda | reverse complement strand
CACACACAGACACACACACACACACACACACACACACACACACACACACACACACACACACACACACACACACACACACACGCACACGCACAATTTGTGTGTTTTCCTCTTGGCAGAGGTGTTTAGTTATGATGTAATTTCTGGATGGTCTAATCTACATCTGCCACGAATCAGGGATTCCGATCACAAGAATGCATCCTTAATCTTTCTTTTTTTTTTTTGTTAGTGTCTCAGTAGCATGGCCTCCACTTCAAGGGAGGAAACCCCAGTCTGTAAAAAAATTCACCCAACTGATAACGTTGTTTTCAGCCGTATGTTTGTGCAAAGTGGAGGAGCCCCAAAGTACAAACCTTCCCAAAAATCTAAAGCTGAATGACTGTTTCCGCGCTCATATCTTGGCCTGCTTTGAGTGGTTGCTCATTCTAGTAATTCAAGAGTGCTTTCGCAACCAAAAACAACAATGGTGCACCACTTTAGTCTGGCAGGCCAAGCCCACTTTCTTTCTGAAAGAAAGAAATGGGTCAGGTCATGCCGCCCGCGAAAGCTCGGCCCTGGTTCAAAACGAACCGTGCAATCAAATTTGTTTATTTGCTGCGACGTATTCTTGGCGAGTATTGTCACGCGACGACAGAAGTTTCATCCTCACAACATTCAAAATGACACATGGGAGTGACAATAGTTTGTTTCATTCAGCTTTTTTTTTCAAAGCCTGTTGCATGAAAGGTATTCCAACTATTTCAGTCGAATCGCACTACATCTGAATTGGAGTAAATTGTATTGTATAGAAATGTGTGGCGCACTTCGTAATGAGTTTTTTTAAAATTTTTTATTACGTTACAGTGAGGGCAGGAGGGAGCGAGAGATCGACAGACGGATCGGTGCAGCGTCTGCTGTGATGCGGACGTTGTATCGGTCTGTCGTGGTAAAGAAGGAGCTGAGCGAAAGGGCGAAGCTCTCAACTTACCGGTCGATCTACATCCCAACCCTCATCTATGGTCACGAGCTATGGGTCATGACCGAAAGAACGAGATCCCGGATACAAGCGGCTGAAATGAGTTTTCTCCGCAGGGTGTCCGGGCTCTCCCTTAGAGATAAGGTGAGAAGCTCGGTCATCCGGGAGGGGCTCAGAGTAGAGCCGCTTCTCCTCCACATCGAGAGGAGCCAGATGAGGTGGCTCGGGCATCTAATTAGGATGCCTCCTGGACGCCTCCCTGGTGAGGTGTTTCGGGCATGTCCCACTGGCAGGAGACCCTGAGGACGACCCAGGACACGCTGGAGAGACTATGTCACCCAGCTGGCATGGGAACGCCTCAGGATCCGCCAGGAAGAGCTTGAAGAAGTGACTGGGGAGAGGGAAGTCTGGGCTTCCCTCCTAAAGCTGCTGCCCCCGCGACCCGACCCCGGATAAGCGGTGGAAAATGGATGGATGGATGGATTACGTTACAACACTTCCATTTGTTTTTGGCAGGTCTGTCTGAACAGGAAACATTTTGACAGCGTTGTCTTCTATACAAACACACACACACACACACACACACACACACACACAAAGAACCTCCCACTCTGGTGAGGCCAGCAGAGAATCTGACTGAAGCAACACGACGTAAGGTAAGACCCTGCAACAATGCTGAGTTGTCGGACATGTTGCTTCAATCCCATTTTAGGTAATGAAGCTCACATTTGGACATTGAGAAAAACATCAAAATGAAATGATCTGGATACACTTATGTAGGGATACTCTTGTATCCAGAATGAGTTTATATCGATTGGTGACTGAATATTTGCCTTGTTGTACGCTGCGGGGCAAATCTGTTCCCGACATCGAATGAGGAAAGCATGTGATTTGTTTACTGGAATGAGTTTTCTGCAGTTTGGATTACCAATGCACAATCAGGACTGCAGCCAATGCTCAAAAGACTGATGATACCTTCAATGACGAGAGGAATCCAGTAATACTTGCTCTACCTGACCTCCCTGCTACATCACTATTGATTTAATACACGGCCTCATGTTTTATACTGGTTTCCATTTAATAATAATAATAATAATAATAATAATAATAATAATAATAATAAGAATACATTTTATTTGAAGCGCTTTTCACAACACTCACTCAACACTCAAGGACACTTTACAGGCAAGAGCAAACAATAAAACAAATAAGATAAGATAAGATAATCCTTTATTTGTCCCACACTGGGGAAATTTACAAAGAATAAATAAAACCACAGATAAAATTATAAATAAAAGAGATAAATTTAGGTGGAATAAGCCAGTCTGAATAAGTGAGTTATAAGTGAGTGCAGAGCGGCTGAAGGCTCTGCACCCCATTGTGCTGAGACGGGCAGAGGGTACCGAGAGATGGAGGGAGGATGAAGACCTGAGTGAGCGATAAGGGATAGAGATCTGAAGAAGATCTGATAGATAGGGGGGGGGGCAAGGTTATGGATGGCTTTGAATGTGTAAAGGAGTATTTTGAAGTTGATTCTATGTTTATTTCACACATTTCACACTAAGCGCTTCTCTTTTGAGTTACGTCCGCTCTTGGAACGTCCTGTGCTGCATGACAATAACCACGAGAGCATTATGTTGAAGTACACATGTCGTACATGTACACCCCTTGACATGCTCTGTATTTTGCTTTTCCAACATGACATACACACAACCCATGCATGTGGCGCCATATTAGGAATTCCTGACACGAGCTGAGCTCTGCAAATCGGCAGTGGTAAAAGTTTGGAGACAGTGTTGAAAACAGAATGCTGGTGTTGCATTGACACCATACAGAAATCTTGCAACCGCAACCCATTCCTGTCCCTTTGGCGTATGACCTGCGGGCGCCATCCGTCCTTGTTCCGGGGGCACACGTCCTGCGGCCACCGTCCGCTCCAGCGGCGCACGTCCTGCAGCTGCCACCCGTTTCTGCGGCCGCCACTGGGTGACTTTGTGACATCTGGGAACCGTCCTTTGAGGGAGGATTACTGTCATGAATCTGTTTTTGTTGAGATTACATTTTGGTTTTGTTTCCTTGTGTGCTTTTGTCTTCCTCTTTTGGTTTTATGTCCACCTGTTGTCAACCAGTCAGCTCCCTCAACCCTTTATGTCTTGTCCTGTTGTTGCGTGTTGTTTCGTCAGTTTCCTTGTATTTAGTTTCCTGTGTTCAATCAGACTTTGTTAGATTGTCACATTACTGTCATGGGTTTTTGTCTCTGTTGGTGTTGCTGTCATGTTGTTTTGTTTAACTGTCATGGGTTTTCGTTTGTTTGTTACTTTGGTTTATTGTAGATTTTCAGGGCTTCAAGTGTAGGGCTTCAACAAAATCCAAAGCACACTTAGTGTACCCCTGCAAGTGTTTTTGTCAATAAATGTTGTTCAATACTCTCTAGTTGTCCTGCTTCCCTGCTTTTTGGTCCTTTACCATCACGCGCACATGACATAGAGAGTGGACTCTCACAGTTTCCGTGTGAACAAAACGGTGGTTTCACTATAGCAGGAGTCGCGGACATAATTTGTGCTCAGGCTAATGAGGCATAGGAATAAGGTGGACAGTTTTCATTCAACAACACTAAAAATTATGAAAAATATAAGGAGTAAAAGTACAAATTATGCTGAAAAATAACTGAAGTATTGATGTCCCACATTTTAACTTGAGGTGTTTTTACTTTATTACTTGACACCTCTGGAAGTATGTGCTGCAGAATACTTACGACGAGCATGAGTGGCTTATTTATGTTGACCTGAAAATGATGAATTTTTTTTGTTGGGACAACAGTCGGGCTTCTCCGCGTACTCATGTTTTCTGTGCATGTGGGATAGCAGGGACACTGCTCGGCGTTACACAAACAAGGACTGGCCTGTGCGGAAGGAATTGGTGCCTTACAGAGTAAGGAACGTCATCAACATTCCTCCGGTAGACAAAGACAAGATACTCTTCCCCCAATAAACAATTCAGCAAAAGCTCTAGACAAGGATGGTGGCTGCTACACTCACTCACGCCATCTTTTCCAGGATTAACCGTATAGAAGTTGAACGCTGGCATCTTTGATGGTCCTCAAATCCGCCAGCTCATCAGATACCCTGACTTTAAAAACTCTAAGAGCAAAGTTCGACTGGAAGCAGAAGACTTTTGTTCTGGTCGTAAAGAACTTTCTTGGTTAAACAACAATGCCAGGGACGATGCCAAACTTGTCACCAATATGCTGATTGCTTTCAGAAAACTTGGATGCAACATGAGCATCAAAATGCATGACTTATGGCTCAGTTTCTTGAGAGTCTGGGATCAATGAGTGATGAGCAGGGGAAGAGGTTCCATCAGGACATAAAAGAGATGGAGACCAGGCATCAGGCACACTGGGATGCAGTCAAAATGGCTGATTACTGTGACTGCTGAGCACTCAAGTTGTTTGAAGAAACAGAAGTTCATGCCCTGAATGACGATGTAACGTTCACTTCACATGGACTTCCCTTGACCAATTTCTGTGATTCACTTGACAGAAATTGAAGTAAAACGTAATTCAAAATTCTGTTACAAGACATGATTTTCTCAGAGAAAATTTTTTGGGAATTATGTCACAAAAACGTAATCGATTCAGTCATAAGAAAGGAATTTTCAAAATCAAATTAGCATTACAACCTGACCTGAAGGAAGAATACTGATGCCACTTTTTGATTCAGCGGCGCAAAATGGTCAGTTCAAAAAACGTAGACAATTGACACATTTTGTTTTCGTAGCCCAGTACTATGGATATGATCAACAACAATGATTGGCAAATTCATGAACAACAGCACACCGACTCCTACACCAACCACCCCCACCTCCGCTCGCCACAAAGAAAAGGGAGGATAGAAATCTTCAAGCTCCTTGGTACACACATCAGCAATGACTTCACATTGACACATCAACAGCATATTATGAGCATGGTTCAACAAAGACTGTGCTTCTTGAGGGAGCTTTGAAAAAAAATTGAATTCCCTTCATGCGGCCAAGCGACTTCTTTGGATGCACATTGGAGAGAATTGTGACTGACTCCATCAGAGTCTTGTTTGGAAACTTGACCGTACAGGAAAGCAGGGCTCTCCGGCGTGGCATTAAAAACCGTACAGCCCACCTGTGGCGTAACCTTCACACCACTCCACCACCTACGAGATGACACAACCATGTCAAAAAGAGGGCACACAACTTTCATGGTGACAGCCCACATCCACAGCACACACTTTTCAAAATTCTCCCATCCCAACAGCATAAAAAAAAACAAAACTTTTACCCACATGCCATCTGACTACTGAACAAATGACATCTCAATCTGTCAAACAAAGTGAAACCAATATCGCTTCATGTTAATAAGCAGTGGTTGAACCGGCTACGGGTCTAATTTGACTAAATAAACAGCCGTGCACCAATATTTAACAAAAGATCAAGTGTAGCCAACTGTTCTTAAATGACCATGGATTATTTTACTTTTTCAAAAATATCAGTAGAGCAACATGATCTGGCCACAGAACACTTCTCTCTGCGTTGTGTTGTTTATATCACCGGTAGTACTAAATAATTTGCTCTGCTAGAAGTTTCTCAAGCAGTGGTGGAGGATACCATGTTTGTGTTGACATGCAGCCTGAAGCATGCCAATGAGTGAAAAATGTCCTGTGCTCCACTGCTGTTGTTCTGAATGTCATGTGCCCCACACAATTATTATGCGGTTGTAATCTTTGAGACATTAATATGCTGCAGAACATTTACTTTTTATGACATCACCATGCACCGCAGCACCAGAACAGAATGTATCAAAAGTTGCCCGGCCGGATGGTCAGTGTTGGAGCAGGTGGAGAGAAATGTGAAAATCCCATGACACCTTAGTACATGTATTGGCAAATTAAATGATGGAAATTCGATGGCAATTTTTATATATTTTTTAATATGTGTATGATCCTGTCGTCAATTACAAAAATAACCTTGTACTGTTATTCGTCCCAACCCCCGCCCCTTCCTGCAATGGGCTGTCTTGCATAAAACTACTGAAAGGCAAACCAACATCAGGTGCAAGCACTCAATTGTTGCATGCTTTCACCAAAATAATCTTACTTCAAGATTGTAATATTATATTATGTCCTGCATGTCTTTCGAAATCCCATTATGAATAAACTGGCTCGCTTATGTGAGAACACTGAGCAGGATAGGGCAGTAAAGGTCATCCTGGGAATATCTGTTCCCCTCTGCATCATCGCGGGTATGCCAAGCCATCACAGCAGCCGCAGCTTGTCCAATGAAGACTCTAAATCCACCATATATATTTGTAACACTATGATGTCTTGAATATGTCCATGTTTTTGGAGGACACAAATTCAGTAACTCCTCATTCACTTTCATTCACTTCAAACAAACTGTCAACTGTACTTTTGAAATCAGTTCTAATGTTGACTTAGTTTGAAATCTTTCATGGCTGTTAGAATCCCGATGAACTTTTTTTTTGCATTTAAATTTGCTGAACATAAAATCTCTGGTCTGTCTTCGCTGCTCAACAAGAATAATTTTTTTTTCCAGAAATTAATTCATCAATAATTATTCAAGGGCGACTTCAAGAATGAGTGTATGCAGCCCTTGGGCTGCCAGTTGCCCATCACTCCTAAATTAAGTGGCTGGAGAAACAGCAAGCTTACTTGGAGCATCTCCGTCTTTGCAAAAGTCAAAGTCTGTCAACACGCTGCTGGATAATTTCTTTCTTGGCGGCCATCGATCATGCTACATTTTATCTGCTGGCTGGAACGTGGCGATGAGCTCACAGGCAGGCTAATTGAATGGAGTAATGTTAAATGTCTTGATCAACGAAAATGCTCATCACACACTCATGCACACACATACGCAACCACCACCTGTACCCATACACACACTTGCAGGTAAATTCTCCCCTGTTGAAATCCAATGTGTCCATTCCAAGTACTGATATCATTGATTCATTACCTTTTAAAACGACCAACTTGATGAGCACAGATCAATCAAAATACATCAAATTGATACATTGATGTAGTAGATGATGATACCTATTATAATAATAATAATACCAAACGAATGAAAAGAACGATAAATTGATGAGGGAAAAAAAGATCATCATAATAGAGAGACGTATTCATTTAACAATGCGACATATGTACTGCATTATAGAGCTGCTCCGATTGTTATATTTTTACAGGACTATCATGAAACTAATCAAAGTCATCCAAGTGCGACAAAGAGCGCTCATTTTGATGCAGCACATTTCTACACACTGCATACTGCAACCACAACGCTGAACATATTGTTTGATTAATAGCCCGATGAAAGTGTCAAGCAAATCTGAATGTTATTACCTCGGGGCACGCGGTCAGGGTGGTCAAGGCCTTCACTGCTGTCCTAAACACCATTGGAAGTACTGAACTGCATTTGCTACTTAGATTGGGATTTTTTTTTTCCTCAGTTGGGGACCCATTAAGCCACTTTAAAGTCCACTGAAGGCCCACCTAATGGCTTCGTTTAATGGCATTGTGGCTGGTAGGTATATGTCAAATAAAACCAAAATTAAATGACTAACTGCATCAATAACCTTGGCAGCCTGGGCAAAGACAGAATGGGCAGAAAAAAAATCTGTCATTTTTCTTCCTGGAACACAAATACGGTCACACGCAACGCGGTGACTAGAACGCTAGTTGTCAGAAAATCATCTCAATAATGTAACATAAGTCAAGAGGAATGTGTTCTGGGAAAGAGTTTTCATCTGTAGAAAATGTTGGTGGGGTCAAAGACACACATTTCTCAGACATCCCACGAGATCAGGGCCCTTAAGTTCTTCCACACTAAACCATCCCAATACCAAGTTGGATGTTTTTGTTGAAATTTCTTAAACCTCATTTCAGAACTAAGTAAACTAAGAACCCCAGCACATCCCCTGATTATGAGGTGTGTCTCATAATTGTGTTTGTTTTAGATTATTCCAGACCAGTATTTTCCAGTAACAGTCTCTGGGACAGCCCAAAGCAGTCAAACTGGCTCAGTCAATCTTCTCGGTTGAGGCTTACTCAGAGTGAACATTTACCTGTGCTTACAACACGACGGCTGCCGCTTATCGAATGTATTAACACACAGGGTTTCTGGAACAAAGCAACCGTGATGTTCAGGAAAGGCAAATTTATTTTTCTGCACTTCACAACAAAAATGATGAAGCTTGAGATAGCAGACAAACAACACGACTGTGGTGTTGTATAAGGCTTTGAAAGTGGCAAAAGTGAGACCGTAACAAATGCAATTACCTATCATTAAGAATACAATATCCCCTACACAGCACGGAGTTAAATAGAGAAACATTGATTGCTTTGGCAGCCCATTATGTCGGCTTGTTATTTTGCTCAGATAATGGAGCCATTTAGGAGAAAGGACAAGGTTACATGTGAAGCAACTGCATCCATGTTTTTGAGCACCACCCGATTCCCTTTAATACCAACGTTGAGAGCCAAATAATCAAAAACTAAATGTAGGGCATCTTGCTGACTCCAAAAGCTTCAAAGCCCCCGAAACCTACAACATCACTGCACATCTGTTTGACCTCAGTCAGTTTAGTCAATTGCCATCACACCCCTCCCGCCTTTCCTCTGGTGTTCCCCAAGGTTCTGTCCTTGATCCTATTCTATTCTTTATCTACCTTCTCCTACTCAGCAATATTTTTTTCATGAAATTAAAATGTATTTCCACTGCTAAGCAGCTGAAACCCATCTCTGACTGTCCACCTCGATCCTCCTACCCTCTTCCTTCCACAACAGTATACGGGAAAGCTGATCTCTTTCTCAGAAATAACGGTGAAAAAAAAAAAAACAATTCTGCTTGATTATTGGCACCAAATCCAGCCTCTTTATAATCAGGACTTTTTCCATCCAAATCCGTAACTCCTTCAAGAGACTGTGTGTCATCCTCAATAGCACTCTTTCATTTTTGACACATTTCCTCCATCAGACACATCATCTCCATTATAGGCATCCATCCCTCTCACCTAGCAATACTGCCACTCTCATTAAGTCACATCCTGTCCTGAATTTTGAAACTCACTTTTTACTGGTTAACCAATGAAGTCCATTTGTAAATTGCAGATTGCCTCAAAACTCAAAGATCCCCTCATACACATCACATCACAACAACTTGACTGGCTGCTGTGGCAGCAAATACCGCATAAGATCAGACTCCCCACATTAAACGCAATCAATAAACTTGCCCTTTAGTATGTCACCAACATGCTCCACATTGCAGTATCTCACAATAACTAAACACACATTTTTTGAAACCTCCCCCTATTACCTCCAAACTCACAATGCAAATCCATATTTGTGTGTTACAAAATTATGAAATCAGTACAAAGCAGTGTTTGTGCTTTTAGTTGTGCAAACCTCTGTGGTTTTGCGCTACATATGAATAGTTTTAGAAATAGTGCTAAAAGAATCACTGTTAGTTTCAACATAAAAAAAAAACCCATAAGATCCTGCAGAGTTGTGTTTTCTTTTTTTTAAATGTATATTTCTAAAACATTTCTCAGCCCCCTTTAGTACTAGGAGATGGAAAAAAAATCCTCGAGCCATGCCTGATACCACAGACAATACAGATTCAGTCACCTTCTGCTGGATTTCATGGACTCGGCTGACATTACAGAATTTTCAAGGGCCACGTTAACAATGAGTGCTTGTTGTTGGGGGGAAAAATATATATTCTTCCACCCTCATTTGATCATCTTTCAGTTTATAAAGAGGAAAATGCTCATATGCAGCCACCAAAAAATCGTATTGTCATGAGCATTACAGTTCTTACAATATACCGGTAGCATTCATTCATTCATCTTCCAAACCGCTTTATCCTCACTAGGGTCGCGGGGGGTGCTGGAACCTATCCCAGCCGTCTTCGGGCAGTAGGCGGGGGACACCCCGAATTGGTTGCCAGCCAATCGCAGGGCACACAGAGACAAACAACCATGCACGCTCACACTCACACCTAGGGACAATTTAGAGTGTTCAATCCGCCTGCCATGCATGTTCTTGGAATGTGGGAGGAAACCGGAGCACCCGGAGAAAACCCACGCAAGCCCGGGGAGAACATGCAAACTCCACACAGGGAGGCCGGAGCTGGAATTGAACCCGGTACCTCTGCACTGTGAAGTCGATGTGCTAACCACCGGACTACCGGGCCGCCCAGCATTCTACATGTCAAACTTATTATTATTATTTTTTTTTTTTACAGGAATCAGTCACCTGTTCTCTTCTCTTGAATGTCCTGAGGATGCCGGCCAAGAGAATCTGCTCAAATTGGGATGGACAATTTGCTCTGCTTTTCTTAATGTCATCAATTGGGAAAGAAAGGTTTCCTAAATTTATGTTCATCGATCCAACTTGCTGAATTTTTCATCCCAAATCTTCAAGTGGCACAGCCAAGCCCATGAATCAGCTGTCAAATGTAATGTTCACATTTGAACATACAGTGCATGTGGTTGACAGCATATGTGCATCAGTTTCGTGTCTGTTATTCGATTGAATAGCAGCAAATATTACATCAGCAGGCTGCAGAAGCCGTGATGTTTTATTACGTTTCTTTTGGCTGAATCAAACCCATCCATGGAGTCATTCCTGCTTTTATAACCTCAGGTCAGGTGGAGCTAGTTTTTCAGAACGGGACCAAGAAACTTGAGTGAGTTTTTACATGCGACTGTGTGTGCACGCTTGTAGGGGAAGAAGCCCCTGGGAGCGTCGGGACTGCAGACATGGTGGTGCCTTGTTCGCTTAAGTCGCCAAAATGTCAGGGGACATTTCAATCTTTTGAAGAGAAACTTTTCACACGCTCTGACCCTAATTGCTGTAAATCACAAACATAATCGAGAAACTGGATCTTATGGACCAAAGCAGATCTATCTACTATCCCATCTTATGAATTGTTCAAAACATGAGAATGCTGAATTTGAGCTTCAGCATGTGATCCTCTTAAAGTAAAAGCAACAACCATTATGCATTTGATCATTTTTGGGACAAAGACTGTAGCAATAGAAAGCAAATAATACAGTATGATAATTTCAATCAATTCATGACATCCATTCATTTTGCAATCAGTCATCCTTTTTTTTTCAATTGCTGATCCTATGCAGGGTCACAGGAATCTATACCTCTAACCGAATTGTCCTGAACCAAAAATCTAAGGTTCACCTTTACATTTGAGGCTGCATAACAGACATAAATATTGTAGATGTAATGATAATGACAATCACAAGCAAAACGTGTCCCATGGCTCTTTGTCCAGAACTGAATCAGGAATGATGCTTTCATGACACTGAGTCGTTCATCTCTGTTGTCAGCTTGTGTGCAGTGACTCGGTTAAAGACATCAAGCATTTCACAGATATTTCACAGTGTGCAGTTTGTGTCCTGTCATAGCAAGAGATTCTACTCTGTGACAAATGAGGAGTCAGTTATAGATAATGGCTTTTGTTTTTTGCCTTTGGTGTTACCCAACAAAGACTAGTATTGACAAAAAAAATCTTCCATTTGCAGTTATTTAACACATTCATGTAACTTCAAGAGAAAAGACAAAAAGAAATGGAAAACTTTAATTGCTTCAGGGGAGCAATTAATTTAATGTGCCATGATAAGAGAATCCGTAAAAATAAATAGAAAAGAATAAATTATAGCTTAGTTACGTTGAAATCCTGTGTATAGTTGTGTTTTAAATTCACTCTAAGCATGCAGGTATGATTAAGTTTATATATTGCAGCACTGTGAGATAGTGGTCGGCACATCTGCCTCACATTTCTGTGGCTGTGGTTTCAAATCTGGGCTCAGAAACATGTGGAGTTTGTCAGCTAGGTTAGGCTCCAGCTCAACCGCGACTCCATATAGAAAAATGGATCAATACCTATGTACTGTATTTTATGCCTCAAAACATGCAAATGATAACTCAATGAATATGACGCAAGTATCCAGGTAAATCCAAATTTCAGGCATATTGGCTTTGGTTTTTGGACACCTGTCCTGCACACTCTAAACCTACATAATGTAATGAAATTTCATGATTAAATGTCAGCTTTTAAAGATAAATAATATTATCAGGCTCAGACACTATCCAAGAAGTGCTTTATAAGTTCAATTAAATGTTGTTTTTTTTAAATTCACGTTATAGTGTTTGTGGTGCACAACGAGACTGTCATACATACTATACAGCTTAACCTCAAATAGAGAAAAAGGGGGTGGGGGGAAATGCACCACTGCAAAGTAACATAAATAACACAGTAATTATTATTACATAAATACACACTGACAGTGTCTGTGGCGTACCTGACCATCTTTGTAAAGACGGATGGGTCTGTCACGGGACCTTGTTACATTTGTATTAGATTTAGCTGTGATTGGTAACTTTTTTGGTTCTTTTCTTAAAATAAGATGACATTGAAAAAAAAATGGGGGAAATTTAGAAAACAAAAAAATCTTGCCCAGTTTTGTGTGTTTTTGTTTAACAGTCCTGCTCAATTGCACTCACTTGCACAATAATAATAGTAATAATAATAATAATACAAATGTGCATTTCAGAACTCCACAAAAGAGTAGACCTCTTCTTGTTGGGCCATTTAATGATCAGAACATGAGGACAATACATGCCACACGTAAATAATTTAGTTCAACAGCTCCAGCTTTTCATAAATATCACAGGACATCACATGATGCAATAGACATATACCCACAACAAACTGGTGCATGAAGGAGTTGAAAAAACATCGGGTAAACATCGAGCTGCAAGAGCGGCCACTTATCACACAGTGGCTGAAGCATATTTAGTATTAATAATTCACACATCAACGGCCACAGCACTCCACCAGACAATCATATATATATATATATATATATATATATATATATATATATATATATGCAAAATCACAATAAGAGTCAGGTCATGTGAATAGGCTAAGTACTGAGTGACTTTTGGTGTACTTTGCTCCAATCGTAAAATTCTACAAAATGTTTTCCAGTGCTACTCACACCATTGAAGCCTAATGGCCATCAAAGTGAACTTCTGCCTTTGCATGCCATTGCACTTACACACAGTAATGCTTCACCAACTAATATGAACACTCTTGTTTCACTTTTTTCCTCATCGGAATTTAAACGGTGTCGTGATTTCTTTTCCTCTCGTTGAAACTGTAGATATCAATTGGGTTGTGGACTACAGGAAAAGTAACCACTTAGGAGTTAGAGTTGAGCTGCAAGGAAAGGGCACCGCCAGGAGGGAGCAGTGTGGATATACGACTGAGTGTGGTTCAAAGCCGTCATTAATGGGACTAAACAGATTATTTGGAAAAAAAATAGCAACAGCCAGTACATCAGCACAAATACACGTATACCGTTCAAAATGCAATAAAAAAAAAAAAAAAAGAAAGCTGTGTTTTTTACTCACCTGAAAATTGACAGCGAAATTCACAGGTGCACGTAAATAAATAAATGTAGTTAGGAATCATTAACTTTTTTTTTTTTTGGGACACAATACAGTGAAATGACATCTTGGGCGCATTTGTTATGACATTAAACCCTTGAATACTTTATAATCATTCACAAAGAAGAAAAACAGGGAGGGGGAGGACTAAAAACGTGTTTTGTTTTTCACTTCACACACATTTGACATATAATGACCCATTACATGCGTCAATTTGCTCTGCTTTGCCACGCGAGATTGAACCGAGAAATACTGTGCACAGAGATACAAAGTTCATGGAGAGCCAGGGCAAGACTACACTCACAAACACAGAGGTTACTAACGCTGACTGTGTTCCCTCCTGCGGCCATCTATTGCGACATTTAGCAAACTGTCGCCACCATCAAAATAAGTTATCATAACCTGACTCAAGAGATTCCACTCCCTCAAAGCAATTGAGGCTGAATGTCAGCTGTATCTCCTATAAAGTCGTCCTCATAAGACTCATTTTTCAAATTGGTCCTTTGGGGAACGGCAGCATTCAAAGAGGGAATTTAGTACAGCGATGTTGTTTTAAGGGAGGAGATTCGATCTTGTCGCTTGACAGCGGCGATAATGGATTTACTTTTGTTTATCGGGCTGGGCTCAGCTGGATTGGGGCACTTCCTGCAGACAGACACACCAAGGGCAGAACTCGGTGCCAAGACTCTTCTGGATTATTTCATGGCGCTATAGATGAAGTCTGGAAATTGTCCTTCAAGTGACAAACGTGCACTGCTTGTCTCTTGTCATTAAAATGATTCGTACAAAAACACATCTCGGCCGCTTGTTAAGTC
>CAAKHF010002119.1:7493-18408 GCA_901007745.1 Hippocampus kuda | reverse complement strand
CCCCCACTCTTACCCTTTGTTTGCTTTCAGGTCTTCTTCGTCCCCATCTTGACACAGATTGACTGTGGTGAAGACAGTGGGCACGGTTTGCATAATGGGTGCTTAGGGAGGAGGTAAACAGCTCCCGCAGCTTTCCCCCTCTGCGAGGCTGTTGATGTCCAGGACAAGGCCTCGATGGGGTCGTCCCACGCCTTCAAAGATGCTCAGCAGATGAGGATGGCGGAAGACCCTGCTCCAGTTTGGACAGCACCTGCCTCACTTGTGCAGCCTCAAATCCAACTTTGCCAACATGTGCTCCCTTCAAACTTCCCTCCTTGTGTCATTGTCCTCCCTCTCCCAGCCCAACCTACAAGTAGGCTTTGGATTAGCGTCTCTTTCGATTACACTGGCTTGATGGGTGACGTCAGCTAGGCTTGTCAGTCCCCTCTGATGAGTTGGCACAGCGCATTGGTGGTGCATGTGCAAGGGCACACATGCAGAGGGCGAGCACTGTCGACGAAGAGCAGCCTGACTCCAGAGTTGCATTACTGCTTGCATGTAGCTCCAAGTTTTTGCAACTTTTTGTGTGTTTGAGTCCTGCCAATTTGTTTTTTGAAGAGATTCCTTTGTCTCATTTGAGCAATCTGAACTCTTTGTGTGCTGCTGCGCCATCAGTGAATTTAGACTTGGATGATTCATGGAATTAGCTCAGGGATCAAGAGCTCAGGCTTGGGGAGGGGAGACAGAGGGATATATATATATATATATATATAAATAACAGGCAGCAGTGACTGCTTAACAGTGTTTCTATGGATACCAACATAATCCTTTCTGTGGGCTCCATATGGAACAACAAAGTAGTCAAAAAACAAAGTAGTCAAAAAAGACAGCACAAAGACAGCATCTTTTTTAAAGGAAATACATAATCCCAACAATGTTTATCTTACGTTTTTGACCAATTTAAAAACATTGAACAGTGTTCTTGGCTATAACAGCTAGAAACATTTTTTCTATATTGTACTATAAATCAAAATTGTAACCTTTAATTATGTGAAAGATTGATGGTGGGCTATTTCTTTTCCGTGTCACATTTTCATTATTTAACATATTTCATTACATATTATTTGATTATCTATGTATCACATACAGGTGACATTAAAATGACATACTGTATTTATTGTAGTTTATATTGAAATGCTACTCATGAAAATGTTTACAAAACAGGCTACCGGGTACAAGTGCATTTCAATAACTTTGAAGGTTGAACTTGATTTACTTCAGGAATTCAATTTATAAAAACAGAATTTTAGAAATAAAGACACTTCATATGACGAAATATTTGATAGCTTTAGTTTTTGTCCTCCAACCACTAAGAGGCGCTGTCTTAATTACAAACGCTTCAACACAATCACGCGCATGCACACTTCGGTGTTTTCTGAGTGTCGTTCATATTTGCGTCTCGAGACCGTAGAAACTGTATAGCGTAACTGAAATAAATTTAGATTGTATTTTTTCCATCCTTCAACAGGAGTCATTCTAATGGACTTGGAAACCGGGACATACGAGCCGGGCTTTGTGGGGATCCGGTTTTGTCAAGAGTGGTAAGATTGTGATTTATCGGTTTAGTTCAATAAAACTAGCTAGCTATGTTGCAAAATGGGAAGGCAACGTTAAGGGATTTTAATATCTGCATCTTAAGTTTTACTCGATATTTGAATAGAGGGATTATCGTTTTATGTCTTCTTTATTTTTCAGTAACAACATGTTGTATCCAAAAGAAGATAAGGAGAATCGGATCTTACTCTACGCGGTAAGATTGTGAGAGTTTATGCCGCAGTCTACTAGCGTGTTGAATCAGTTCTTGTTGATATGCTCAATTTTAAAATCACGATAACTGTCAAAACCGGACTCCATAATAGAAGATGGGGATTCCTTCATAAAAGCACAAGGTTGTTCGTCATTCAAGATTCAGTAATTGACAGAAATTAATTTGCCACCTTTCGTTTCTGAATTTTGAAATCATCTTATCTCACAGTGCAGAAATTGTGACTACCAGCAAGAGGCGGACAACAGCTGCATTTATGTCAATAAGATTACTCATGAGGTTGAGTAAGTATGAACATTGATGTATTTTTGAACTGCGCAGTTATGTGTACAGAATTAAGTGACGTTTATATAACTTAAACCTGTCTATTTTTGATTTGTGGCGTTCATGTAGAATGTTTGATGTTCCAGTCCAACCCAACTGTATTTGTTCAACACATACAGTTTAGTGAAGTGTTGTACTCGGCAATAAAGAACATCAACGAGAAAAGAGTTTCACATATGCAGTATACTGAACTCAACTCAACTAAATTGTATTTATAGAGCACTGGAAATTATTAAAAATGTATCCTGATATTTACGGCAGTCAGCACAGTGAGGTGGAAAAGGAGTAATTGTCTTAACATGGAGTTGTGTTTTATCACATATCATTTACCTAATCTGTTTATTTGTTTCAAGCTGTAAAAAATAAATATTGCAGTACCCTGTTCACCAACATTCTTTCTCTCCCCCTTTTCTGCAGTGAATTGACTCAAATCATTGCTGATGTATCTCAAGATCCAACGTTACCAAGAACAGAAGACCACCCCTGCCCCAAGTAGGTTTTACTGCTGTTACTGTGTATCAATTTATACTGTACTGAAATGAATATATTTCATATGAAAACTAAGCTTCAGCCATGACGCTTGATGATAATCAGATATATGCATGGTGGAATTTTGTGAATTATACCCCGCCCCCTCCGAAAATGTTGCCTGTGGACACACTTTTGTAACATTTTGTTTCATGTGGATACATGAGCACACCTCATTTGAAATCACTCGTCTTCATTTCTGGGAATAATTTGTGGTATCGTGTGTCATAGAAAATACCGATTTTGTTAGGAATGTTTGTGTGTATTCATTTATGTTCCACAATGTGTACCATACATCCCTCCATCCATTCTCCGATACGCTTTATCCTCACAAAGGTTGCGGGGTGTGCTGGAGCCTATCCCACCTGTCTTTGGGCAGTAGGCAGGGGACACCCTGAACCGGTTGTCAGTCAATCGCAGGGCGCACAGAGACAAACAACCATCCACGCTCACACTCACACCTAGGGACAATTTAGAGTGTTCAATCAGCCTGTCGTGCCGGAGTATCCGGAGAAACCCCACGCAGGCACCGGGAGAACATGCAAACTCCACACAGGAGGGCTGGAGCTGGAATCGCACTGTGAGGTCGACGTGCTAACCACTGGACCACTGGGCCGCCGCGTGTACCGTACATTCATTTACATACAATTGAATCAATCATCTTGTGTGACCACCAGAGGAAACTGCAAAGTTTCACGTCGGGCTGTCACAATTCCTTCTGACACACCTCTGATATGTCCTGTTTATACAATAGATATTCGTGTATCTGGAAATATATATGTAGGTTTATATTATCGTTTGTATATCATTATGTGTATACATTATTTGGAGTGAAGTGGGTGATATAACTCAATGTTTACATTATATTATGCTGCAGTTAAACCATGTCACTCCCCAGATGCGGTCACAAGGAGGCAGTGTTCTTCCAGTCACACAGCATGAAAGCTGAGGTAATCGGGTTTTTTTTTTTTTGGGGGGGGGGTCAATTTAATGTCCTCCAAATCCGTTTAAATACCATACACACACATATGCATGACAGCATCGGAAGTGATTGGAGGCTATAGTGGGATACAATATGGTCTTGAAGTGAATTCTGCAGGAGATGGATTCTAATCATACATTGTGTTCCAACGTAGGACGCAATGAGACTTTACTACGTCTGCACAGCCCCACATTGTGGACACAGATGGACAGAATAGTGTGCATGGCAACTTCGTCAGACATCATGTGAATATAGTTGTGTTGTGTTGGTTCTTTATGAGCATTCGTCCTTTTCACTTGGTTTTGTTATTAAAACAATAATTTGTTTCAATCGTAGGTTTGTGTCATTTTATTGACAGGTGGGCAACTGCAACCAGTAACCTCTTGACATTGAAATCTCACCATTTACATTGTCCACTTGCTTCTTGTAGAAAGGCAATAGCTGCTTTACTTTTGTATCATTCTTGAACTGCTGACCTAACACTCAGCTGCTTGAAAGCTATAAAAGCACATAAACGACACTGTAGCATTTGGGTGAGGAGGGACTGTTAATTTTATGCAAAGGTACGTACAAAATTCCAAAACCCCAAAATACACAGACTGGGGAGTTTATATTTAGACTATTATAAATAACAACTGATTTGGTGGAATTGTCAATATCAATGAATATAACAACATGTAACATAGACAGACACATTCACGTACCGGTATGTGTATTAATTTGAGAAAATTCGGATGCACGCTTTTTATTTTTCTTAATGCATTGCCGAGGTATATCGGTTGGGGGAGGGGGGGGCAAGTGTGCGATCATTGTGATCATGCGCATTTGCTGCTTCACGCGGCTTTCCCCAAAAGAGGTTCCCCTGTGCTCCTGAGGCACTTAGCATCAAGAGTCAAGGCTGTCCTGACCACACGTCTGCTTGCAACTCCGCTATTATTTCGTTTCTCATCCCGAACATGGAGGCCCTCAAGACTTTGCACGGTTTCTGCCACAAGTCTTCGTTCAGCAACAGTGCCCTACTATTGTGGAAGGACCGGGAGACGTCCAGTCACCAGGGCGGGAGCGCACCGGCTGATTTCAAACCAATGAGAAATGTCAAAGACGAGATAAGCGCCCTGAAAGCAGACAAACCACCTTTTAGTTACAACGCTCTCATCATGATGGCCATCCGCCAAAATCCGGAACGACGTCTCACGCTGAGCGGCATCTACGAGTTTATCATGCACAACTTTCCTTTCTACAGACACAACAGACGTGGATGGCAAAACTCAATACGGCACAACTTAAGTCTAAACAAGTGTTTCGTCAAAGTGCCGCGACATTACGACGATCCAGGTAAAGGCAGCTATTGGATGCTGGACTCGTGCAGCGAGGACGTCTTCATCGGGAGCACCTCGGGGAAGCTCCGGCGCAGGACCACATTTAGGACCAGAACTGGTACCTCCTTTGCATCCAAGGGAGCTGCGGTTCGCGTGATGTCCACTAGTTCCGTTTACTGGCCGGTACCATACTTTATGCCCGTCCCGATACCAGTGCGCACCCACCGCTTGGAAGCAGAGCATCACGCGAGTACGCACCCTCGCGTGTCCACGTCGCTTGAACACGCATCACGACCCATCTGTGGAAGTCCGGGTGGTTCCGGTACGAGCAGCTTTGTGCGAGCGCACCAGGAGATGTCTTATATTGGACTCATCAGTGCGCAAAACATTTGGCGAGGAAAATTTGGCATCGACTCCTTCTCGACATCCATCCCGACGTGCACCTGTTCTCTGCCGGACCAATTTTCTCTCAGCATGATCTCAGGGCCAACCAACTTCTTCTAAAATGTGGACATTAATATGCTGTTTTGGGGAAATTCTCTTTACATTTTAGAACACCATTGAATAGGATGTTATATGCAAGTTTAGAATGTTATAAATGATATTGATAAATTTAATTGGGTAGTGTATTAGAGCAAAATGCCCATGATTTTTCTTTTGGCTATATTCCATGTATTTTTAAGTGAACTAAGGCTGAAGTACCCATGTTTTTTTCATTATTATGGTTTGTATATTCATCAATGTTTACTACCTAGTCTAGTAATAGTTATAGTCCAGTAATACGCTAACTGGTGTCACTTGATATATTTATTAGCCTGAAACAAATTCTTTAAGTGTCAGAATGAAACATGCATGAGACGCTTCTTATGTAATAGTGAACAACCATATCAGTCTGAATAAAGTGCTTTTAAAATTCAGTACTTTATTGACTAAGTTTTAGTTCACAATTTTATCTTCTATTTTTTTAAACAGAGATGAGTTTGTTCTCATACAGGCTATTTCAATAAAAAAAGTTACATATGCAAAAATTAAATCGTTACAAAATCAGAGCACCTTTAGATTAATATAAAAAGTAAAGTGTACCACTTTTGGGGGACTGTTGAGAAACCACACTGCACCACTCAGTTGCACACAAGCAGATTTTATCCATGCAAAGTGGTCTCAACTCGTTGATCTGCCATTTGACGGTAAAGTGAATGGGGTGCACACACTCAGGCGTCTGTCTGTCTCTTACCAGGAAGCCAATCTACTCATGTCTCATTATGCTTTGTAGGTAATGTTGTCAACATCGCCAATCTCTCTGTCTCATCAGTTACTCACACACGTTTTCCCTAGTGCTTGATGTGTCTAAGAAGAAAAACAAAGACCAATCTGTCTGGGGCTGTAGTATCAATTTGCTTGCTCTTTATGCATTACTTAACTGAAAGAGTACCTGTGGTTGGTGTATCAATATAGTTTAAAGCTATCTTAAGCATAATTGTTTGCATTTCTGCCTCACAGTTGAAAGGTCAATGGTTCAAATATCAGCTCAGACCATGAGGGCAAGCATGATTAAAAAATGGATGGAATATCACAAAGTGGTGCATTATTACATACTGGCACACTTCCAGTAGTACAGAGAATCCTTGGTTTGCCAGCATCTGAAGTTTGAAGGTTATGAACGTGATGAATTACTGTAGTTTTGAAATGGTGACGTCATTAAACAACCCGGAAGATCTGTCCATTTCAGGCGCGGAACATCCGGAAGTAGTTCTGCCACCCACGCGAGAAGCAATCGTTCCACTTACGAAGGAAGTCGAAACGCGAGGATTGCTATTTAGCTGAACATTGGCAATCATGTGAGTATTTATCTCGATGAAAACAGAGAGGGGCCGGGGTATAGGCTACACTTACAGAGTGTATACTCTAAAAATAATAATATTGTTTATAATTGCAGAGATTGTCATAAACGTTAGCAATGTTACTGACATTAGCCTAAGCCACTTAGCCGGAGCTAACCTGCCCCTTTGTTTTCCGTTCACGTGTAAGTGCCATTTATAACTCTTTAGCTACGTATGCTTTGTTCATCTAAAAACGCTAAACTCTCACAACCATGTAGTTTCAAGGTCCGGAGCAATAAGACGCTGTTCTTGCTCTAATGCTAATATCGAATGCTAATGCTGCCAATAGTACTGCAGTGCTTAAATAATTTCTGCAAACATTTTACCCATGTGGTGAGTAGATTTATGGCAATGCAAGGTGTTTTAGGAATTGGCAATCGCCCAATTTTGTTTTGGATTATACATTCTACATTCTATAATCTTGTAATAATGGGTTCTTTTGGGTTCTTCAGTTTACGTCACCATCGCCATTGAATGAGGCAGTTGGCAAAAGATTAAATGCAGTTGAACCATACTTTAAAAATATACTGGATTTGAAAAGTGAAAAATGCGCTCCTGTATAACGTAATGAATATACTGTATCGAGAATCAGTCTTAAAATAATAGCAGAATGAATCACAAATGTTGCACATAGAATTGTATTGTTCTACAACACCAATAATTTTAAGAGTCAAGCTTCACAGCAACTCTGATATATATTTTTTTTCAATTTATACTTTTTTATTGTAGGAGTTTGTTAACCAAGCCCAAGTCAGAAATGAGCCCAGAAGAGCTCCAGAAACGTGAAGAGGAGGAATTCAACACAGGACCCCTGTCTGTGCTAACCCAGTCAGTCAAGAACAACACACAAGTCCTCATCAACTGTCGCAACAACAAAAAGTTGCTTGGGAGAGTCAAAGCTTTTGACAGGTACTGAGCAAATTGTGACATGCATTTATTTTAATGAGGAAAATTAAATTTAGAGGTCAGATTTAAGCCTTATTTTGGGATTCATGTTTCAGGCATTGCAACATGGTCCTAGAGAATGTGAAGGAGATGTGGACTGAAGTTCCCAAGAGTGGCAAAGGAAAGAAAAAGTCAAAACCGGTGAATAAGGATCGCTACATCTCTAAAATGTTTCTCAGAGGGGACTCTGTTATTGTTGTGCTGAGAAATCCTCTCATCACAGGCAAGTGAACTTAATGGCATCCTGTGGATTGTCCCAGGTCTGTCTCGATCCCTTTTTTTTCCATGGAAACTTTTGTTGTTTTTGTTTATTGTTTCCTATTTGTAAGACATAATGTCCAAAGAAAATAGGGCTTTGATTTATCTACAGAAGGCTTCTGTATTTTGCATTTTAATAAAAAAATGACTGTCATCATAGCTCCAATTGTGCAAGGATTTGCATTTTTTAAATGTTTTTTTCCTTTAATTTCCGTCATAAATTCTGAGGGACATACTATATTCAAAAGTAGTTTCATTTTAGGACCGCTACTTCAACATCTACATCGCACATTACATCACATTGTACATCAAAAGAGAGCAATGACCCTCCTCCCCCAGTCACCATTTCCCTCTCCCCAGATGGAATCGTGCGTGTCAGACTTGATTTCCGTGGGTAACGTTCAATACATGACAAACTGCCGTTTCAAGGCAAGCTGCATTATTTATGAAACCAGACGTGCTGACTGTCACTTCACACCCTTTATCTGTTGCCTCTTCTGGCTATGTTGTTCATCGTCTTAACAGCTGAATAACAGTTTATACCACTACTTTCAAACAAATTGTACATCACTTCTCTTTCTTTATGTACTACTACATCATAAACTTGTAACTCTACCACCACCACCACAAAATCCCCTTTTCACTTCCATGAAACAATATTTGTATACTTAAATACTTGGTTGTCCTAATTTTCCATTGCTTCTGATTCCAAATTCAATTTTTTTTTGTTAAAAATGCAAATATCTTAGCAATGAAATGCAGGGGCAATTGTCTATAGGACTGTATGATGAGGTCCGTATACAACAATGTGCCTGCAAATAAAAAATAAGTTGGACATCCTTTCTCTGGAAGTACTGTACTTGAACAATGGGCAGCATGGTGGTCAACGGCCTCACAGTGCTGGGTTCGATTCTGGCTCCGGCATTCCTGTGTGGAGTTAGCATTTCACAAGATGGGGGAATACAGAAAGAGGGATCTTTGACCATTCCTCTTTGCACAGTCGCTCAAAATTATCCAGCAACCCGGGTCCTGTCTTCTGCACTCTCCTCTTCAGCTCACTTCACAGGTTTTCAATGGGGTTGAGGTCTAGGAACTGAGATGGACATGGGAGGAGCTTAATTCTATGGTGAACCATTTCTCCAATTTTCAGCATGACAGAATTTTTATGCAATAAAGAATTTAATTTATTTAAAGGCTTTTTAACACATCTTAACCAGGGTGCCAATAATTAAACCGGCACTTTCAGTACAATGCTCGAACAACTTGACCTTCCTTCTTTTGTTGCTACGGAGCTACAGCTATACTGAAATAAATACATTTAAAATGAATCTCCGAAGTTCATGTTTTATATTAATTGACGAAGATGAAAATAACTGACATTTTTTTATACAAACCGAATTTCAATGAAGTTGGGACATTATGTTCAACAAAATACTATTGGCAAATCATCGGGTCTCTTCTGTGGACACACCCACACCGTCTGAAATTTGGGAGAAGCCAAGAAGGTATCTATTTTGGATTGGATAAACTTTATTGTCAAATGTACTGTATGTGTAACATACAGCACATTTTCCAAGATTTTGGAGCCTCATTTAATATACTTGCCAAATTTCTTCATTATTATTCAATTATAAATATTAATACCAGTAATTATTATTATTGTTGTATTACTCATTCAAGTTTGGAAGGCTTGTTAACATATTCTCTGCTATGTGAAAATTGTATTTTTTATATGACTTATCTAATATTTTCATTACCCACAGTAGTAATTGATTCTCAACTGATTTCTCGAAGTCTCTTTTCAAAAGTCTCTTTTGTTTCCCCTCAGATTTTGGGTGGTGAGCATCCCTGAGCAGGAAAGCGGATGTTTTATTTAGTAGGTAAGCGATAAGATGGAGGAGGAAGTGTGATTATGATAGCGATCGGTCAGGCATCAATGCCCGAGCAATGCGAGATCCCACCAGGGCATTGATGGTCGCTGCAACCCGACCCGCTACTGTACTTTGTTCCCAAGCAGAACTACGGCCCAAGTGTAGGGGCCACCAGAAGGAAGAGGAGAATATGTGTCAACATACAAATGGCATAAACAGCAAACACACAAATGCATGTAGGCCTATTTACATACATAAGGGAGTGGACTGTACAATATTGTACTGTTTTAGGAACTATTTCTCACCTTTTAATGTAGGATTTCAGACATGGTTGTGAAATGAAAGTGCAAAACCTAAACAGTGGTTAGTAAGTGATGCATAGCAAGTCTGTAACAGTCTGTCAACGCTTTACTTTGTACTCACAGTCTAGATGTCATAATTGTCTTCACTGTGAATAATAATTATCAATCAAAAATGTATTTCATGTCCATGTTATTGTTTTGTTGTTGTAATGTTAAATAGAATTGAGGATCGAAAAGGAGCAGAGGTCAATGGTCAAATCGGTTCATTTTTCACTAAAGCGTTTAGATTCTTCGTCCTGGGAGCTGCAGAGCAGAAGCACACACTTCATATGGTGACTGTGCATAGTCACTGTCATTGTGTGACACCGACATCTAGTGGAAATTTGAGATTATACATAGAGTACAGTTAAACTCGAAAGTAAAAACGGAAAATGGTCTATCGTATGTTAGGAACAAATCTAAACTTGCCAAATGCAGACAGAAATACTTTTATTTTTTCACGATAGCAATAAAAACAAATCATATTCAATTTACGTTTAGCAATAAGTGGTCAATATGTAATGGTCGAATTTTAACTAATTGTACGCTTTATGAGGCTAAAGGTGACCTCCTGTTTACAAAACATTGACCTCTGCTGACATGTGCAGACGTCATGGGTTCAAATCTGGCCACGGCGTCCAATGGAGGGCGGGGAGGGGGGCG
>CAAKHF010002118.1:1698-16800 GCA_901007745.1 Hippocampus kuda | reverse complement strand
ATTTTGCGACCTCCGATGTTTTGTTTTTGGCGTAATCGGTCACGTGACGGAGAAGCGTGGTTTGACGTGAGTCAAGCGTGACACAGACGGATGTAACGGAGAATCCGGTAATTTTTTCAAAATAAAACATCTTTCGTATTCCGAAATAACTAAAATGGAATTACGGCAAGTTCTTTCTGTGCAGCCCGGCACCAAATGCCCTGCGGACCGGTACCGGTCCGCGGACCGGCGGTTGGGGACCCCTGGTGTAGAGGAGAAAAAAATACAACCATTTCTGTGTCTTTGTGCCTGTTAGTAATATATACTTTTGTGTTAGTGTAAACTGCACCCTAATCATCCTATCAGTCTCATTTTCACAAAAAGTATTTTAAAAATAAAATAAAGTAAAGCAGGTAAATCTTTAACCTTCGGTGGCGCGTGACCTGCGTCACCGGAAGTTGTTAGCACTCAGCAGTCTACAATTGCAGCTTGTGATCAGAGCTGTTGCGCTATATCTTTTATCCTCATCATTATTCTCATTCAGAGTTGTTTCGTGTACAATTCACCTAGGGCACGGGCAAATAATAGGAATCTGGAGGGCCGGGGGAAGCACTTTAAACCGGTACGTGTGAGCTATGATAGTTAACAGGCTCCAAAAGTGCGTTGCATGACTCCGTGTCAGGCTGTTGTTGCTCAACATGGTGTGTGTGTGTGTGTGTGTGTGTGTGTGTGTGTGTGTGTGTGTGTGTGTGTGTGTGTGTGTGTGTGTGTGCGCGGTAATGTGTCGGGAATACATGTATTTCTCAGTTTTCATTTTTGGAGACATAAACTTAATTTTGTGAAAACACAGGTTTCCACAAAAAAATCCCCCCATAAATCCTCTAGAATCGAATCATAAAATCGTCTTGACAGCATTCACTATCAGATCTGCAATATTGACCTCATTTTAGCCACCACATGCTCGCCGGCCATTTTGATTGAAGGTTACAAGACCATCTCAACCTGATGTCACACTAAAAAGCTTATTCAAATAAATGTATCGAGATCATAAACTGGGAATTTAGCTATTTGACATATAACAATTAATTTAGAAAGCACTGGCGTGGTTAATGCTACTTTTGCAAAATGTGGACATTGAACCAATTTATTTTTAGTGAACCAACTAACTTGCAGATAACTCATTTAGGACAACCTTCTGCTGCTTTTGTAACTTTACAGAACAATGTTTTGTTTTGTTTTCCCCTGTAGTTCAAGGTGTACAAGAAATACTGTATGCTCTTGTGTATTTCCTGACTGCTGCTTGTTGTAGTTTTTATGTCATGATACAGCTCGTTTAATTAAAATGAATAAAATAAAAATGGCCTTCCTGCTGAAACCCTGTTATGATTTTTACAGATTAAGCAAACAGTTACAAGGAACAGCAACCTCACCCCAGTGGGCAGCCTGGTTAAAAAATAAATCCCAATATATATTTTGAGTGGTTTGGCTTGTACAGTGCCTTATGAAAGCAAAATAGGTCAAAATCTCAAAATTGCACTTTTTTTTTCTTTCGTGCGCATGAATGGAGCATAAAATAGTTTAGTAGATACAGCCAACTATAATTGGTGTCTCTTGTCTGCCCACATCCTTGCAGACCTGTCTACAGGAACTGAGGAAGCAGTTTCCAGATAGCCACAGAGTGAAGCGATTATCAGGCATGAGGCTGGAAGCTTTGGAAAGGTAAGCGTGGAGCACCAAAATCTGGAGCTGGGAAGGGGTGGAAAACATCACTTTTTTTTTTAATTGTACTTAAGGAGGCTTGAAATCAGAAACCGTTTACAGAATTTGAAACAATAGTCTGAGTCTGTATATGTTCAAAAAGGTTTGAGGGTTGGGTGTATTTATGTTGGATCACTCAGCATTCATTTACTGAATTGGGTAACGTGGAGAAAGCTTTGACTTTGGATTGCCCTGTATAGCCCTTGAGTTGGACTTCGGGATTCCCGGGAAGGAAGTGGTTAGATCCCACTGTTATTCTCGGGGTCCCTCAATTTCTGTTTTCGTCTTTCCCATCCGGTTTTGGTGCTGGGTCAAATGAGTATGTCTTGGCCCAGTAAGTGTTTACGTCACCTCACGTGTTTCCCCTTCTCTCAGCGGTTTATTTTATTTACAAAATTTAAAAGAAATTATACTTCAGTCTTTTGTCAGATGGAGTAACCTGAACACCATAGTTAATTGGGAGAAAAATGGTACAAAGCTTCTAACAATAATTCCAAAACACCCCTCCAACCCACCAAATCAGCGGCTTGCATCCTTGTGCCATCTGAAATCTTCCAAAGTGTGGCTGAGTAATAAAGTGAGTGTGACAGAGGCAGCCATTTCGGACCTGTGGCTGTTCAGTGCTAATGGAAACCAGCGTTACCTCTGTCTGGTGTAGTATGTGCGCTAGGACACGGTCTGATCACTGACTGCTTCCTGCCTTTAACAGCAAGTGTTTGATTTGAAAACGTTATTCACGTGGTCATGATGTGTCTGATGGAAAACGACCGGTGTAGTACACATCTTGCACACATCTTGTTTCTTTTGTTTTTCACTTAAGTATAATTTGATATTTAAAACCCATAAACTTTGCTCTGAAGCAATCATGTTGACTTCGGCCACCAGTTTTGGGTGCCCAAGTTCACATTTAGTGTGGTGTTATTGGTCAAGACACGGACAACTAAATCAACAACTTGGCTGCAGATGGAAGCACATTATATGTAGCAATATGATCTTGTTTAAAGGTGAGTCAAACTGGATACAATCAAACAAACAGAAAATTCGAAACAGAAGGCTTTGTTTGGATGGAATTCATGACTCATTGTGAAATGATACAAGACTTGTAAGGTTGGCTGTTCACCCATAACCTACACTTAGATGTGTTTATTTCATCCTTAAGATCACGCCACTGATTACTGAATAGCCTTATTGTAATCATAGAAACATGCACGCTGTATACAGAAACTTGATTCTCTGAATTTCCCCACCACCTAATTTCACCAAATTGGAAATGGATTGCATGAAAACTAAGATTTTCTTTTCTCTCTTTCTGAAGGTATGATGAGGCCAACAAGCACTATGATGCGATTCTTCAAGACGACCCTACAAATACGGTAAGACGGTGATTCCCAACCAGGGTGCCGTGGCAACTTCATGTACCATGAGCGAGCATCAGTGGTGGTGCGGGAAATTTGGGAAATTATCCAGTTTCACTTAATTTGTTCGAAAATAATTTAATGACATGTCTTTCATCATCTATCTATGCCAACGACGTATAGGAACAGCTATAACAATTACATGCGCTTCCGATAGATGGCAAAAGGTCCAAGAAATCTCAATCTGTTGCCGTTTTTCTAACAGTATAAGTTCATACGTCATCCAAGTATAACAGCGTTGTGCTCAATTTAAACAATAAGTAGTCATACGTATTGTGACATTTTTCTTGGGTAGGTTATGAGATTTTGCCTGTATTGCTGAGCAATATGGGAAAAATCACGAGGTAGGCCATTTTATATCATTCATTCATTCATTCATCTTCCGAACCGCTTCATCCTCATTAGGGTCGCGGGGGGTGCTGGAGCCTATCCCAGCTGTCTCCGGGCAGTAGGCAGGGGACACCCTGAATTGGTTGCCAGCCAATCGCAGGGCACACAGAGACAAACAACCATGCACGCCCGCACTCACACCAAGGGACAATTTAGAGTGTTCAATCAGCCTGCCATGCATGTTTTTGGAATGTGGGAGGAAACCGGAGCACCCGGAGAAAACCCACGCAGGCCCGGGGAGAACATGCAAACTCCACACAGGGAGGCCGGAGCTGGAATCGAACCCGGTACCTCTGCACTGTGAAGTCGACGTGCTAACCACTGGACTACCGGGCCGCCCCATTTTATATCACGAAAAGGATATACCATTACATATCTTCAGTTATAAAAATTACACAACATACTAGTAATGGAAAAATGAAGCTTCAAATTTACAGTTGTATTTTTTACTTCTCTTGATGATGCCGTTGGTTTAAATAAAAGGGTTCAACAAAAAGCGAGTATAATTTTAGGCCAATGTTGAAAAGAGAGTTTCATCTAGTGGAGTCAACAACTGGTAAACGAAGCAGAGTTGAAGCTTCATTTAGGTATTCCTACAGCACACACGATGACATGCAGCTAAACTTTTCTCAGTTTATTTTGAAGTGATATTAAACAGGTATGTGTCAAATGAGAAATGCACCCACTAATCCTACTTTTGCATCAAATGTAAAAAGCAAAGTAGCCCAAATACTTTTGCACAAATTAAGCCCTTTGTCTAAATAAGAGGCATAAAAAATAATTTCTATAAATTGATGAAAAAAATAATATAAAGATGATTGCTCCTCTAATGTACCGGTACTTTTGAGAACATTTATTGTGCAGGTCTAAAAAGTCAAAATCAAAACTCAAGACTGTATTGTGAAAACAGTCAATATACTAATTGCATCCATTTTCAATATTAATAGACTTCGACTCTTCAAAGCCACTGCTCCCTGTGACATCCGGGACGCTGTAACAATCATTTCCCGTTTAGCTGTGTGTGTCGTGTTAATTTATATTCTTTTCTCTGCTATTTTTGCTTTAACGTCGTATCAGCAAGACCTTTGTGAAGTGTACCCCGTCAACCAAACAATTCGGTCTTTCACATCAGTAACATTAGCACGTAGCATGGCTTCTCTATCCTTCCCTCTGATGATTACTCGTATCTTTTTACGAGGATGATACTTGGAAGAAGTTTTGTTGATTTGCTTTCATGGAAGCGAGTTGATGGTGGCTGTGATTCCTGAGTTAGGAAAGAAACGTCTTTCGGAGGTAGTAGTCAAAGCTGTTTGCCAGACTACTGGGCCGCAGGTGACATAAGCAGCTCACCGAACCTTTTTGGAACACTGACTGTAATCACAGCAAAATGTGGTTCCACAAAATATTAACCTGGTGAGGGGTGAGGGACAATTTAGAGTGTTTAATCAGCCTGCCATGCATGTTTTTGGAATGTGGGCGGAAACCGGAGTACCCGGAGAAAACCCACGAAGGCATTAGGAGAACATGCAAACTCCACATAGGAAGGCCGGAATCGAACACTACACCTCTGCACTGTGAGGCCGACGTGCTAACCAGTCGACCAATGTGCCGCCTTGGATCTCATTATAATCGTTTAATTTTAAACAAAGCAACAGCTTAATCATTAATAAAAATCTGTAATAAGTCCTAAAATTTTAAATTACACCGAGTACAGCCAATCACACTCATGGATGATCAGTTCACAGCTCAACCCCGATCAGAAAACCCATGTCATTTATTCAACCATCTTGGGGCAAGGATTATCGCAAGCAATATCTCCTGCAGGTTCAGGAATCAGCTGGGGATGGGCCTAAAAAAATGCTGGAAAATTGGTAACCACAAGGAAGACTTGCAACGCATGCCAGCATGCAAAGCAGAGATTGGAAAGTGAGCTATTGTAATTACATGCTGTGGAGTAGATGTGGTACCCATTAACCAAAATTGTTGAATCAACAAAAATTGCTCAAGGTTTTTTGTTTCTTTTTACCAAGACGGTATCCAATTTTTTTTTTCATACTCTTCTCCATTCTGTTGCTTTTCATTGATGATGGGTAGGGTTGTCATGATACCAACATTTTGACTTCGATACATATAAAGATTGACAGTGACTGAAGCTATGTTTACAAAATATTTTACTGTCGCAACAACTTTTTTGCAGCAAGCAGCAGCTGATAAAACAGGTCAGTTATTTTATCTAACCTAAAAAGAAGACAAAAAGGGAAACCGTGCCATGGTCAAAATTCAAATCCTCAGTAAAAAGCAGTGAAATTATAGCTGGTAACTGAACAATTTAAAATTTCGTATTTGTGTTCACCAAAACAGTATAAAAATAAAAATTAAAATTCATTCAAAAACTAAAAAATCATTTTGAACATTTTTAAGCACTCAAGAACACTTGAACGTGAAAAAAAATACACACTACTGATAACTTCATTTTTATCCAGGATTTCAGGACTCAAGGCACCAAAGTATTTATTTTATTTCCGTATTTTCCACACTAAAGGGCCCACTGGATTATGAGGCGCACCTTCAATGAATGGCCTATTTTGTAATTTTTTTCATGTATTGGACACACCGCATTATAAGACGACTTCTACAATGCATCCACTAGATGGAGCTACGCTCCAGGAGATGTCAACAGAACACTACACTACATCCTTATTTATATAGCGACGATCAGACGTCAGTAAAAAGAAAGCAGCGACACAGTTACTTAACCAACAGCACGTTATAACATTGACTCGTTAACGTTGAACTCTCTTGCCGCTGCTCTATTTTCGTGTTCCAATGCCGCTATAAGGCCTTAAGTTTGAACTCGGCGTTGTCAGCATGTCTCTCTAGCAAGGAGCCATTTTGGGGTCGACATCTTTCCGTAATAACCATACACAAGGCGCACCGGATTTTAAGGTGCGCTGTGAGCTTTTAAGAAAAAGGGAAGGCTTTTAGGTGCGCCTTTTAATGCGGAAAATACGGTCGGACATGCAAGTAAATGCACACATAAATTTTAGTGACAATAGAACTGCTGTGATTGAGGGGGTTGCTCCAGTAAAAATGGGGAGGATTCACTGAGCTAAGCGATTGCTAACCTGTCGAAGGTGTTGGTTTTTGAAGAGTTTTTGTTCCTTTTCCAGTGTGGGTACATGAGATGAGTGGCATCACCATTTGATGTGCAGAGTTAATTTTTGCTTAGTCATGCTGCTACTGATGGAGGTGCACTAACGTTAGCGTTTGCTGGGGTTAAATTGGCCTGTTGCATAATGCCATCCGTGCCTGTTTACCTCATTTAATGCCCCTCATATCTGTCTGGTGTATTTGATCGGCACATTAGCATCCAGTTTTGGTCGACACCCTCGCCCCCTGTCAAAGAGAACGTTTTGGGGTCAAGGCGGTTGCCATCCTCACTAATGTTCACCACTTTGTGAGCAACTGTGTGAGCAAATATTCCAACAGTTTAAGAATGTTTCTCAACATTCAAATGGCAGGAATGTAGGGATTTCATCATCACCAGGTCCGTAATTTCATCAAATGACTCAGAAAAACTGGACGTAACCATCAGGGTCAAAAACCAACATTGCCTGTTGACCTTAGACCCCATTAGGCAACTTGTGTTAATGATATCGCTTCATGGGTTCGGGATCACTTCAGAAAACTGTCAGTTAAAACAGTTTGTCGCTACATCTACAAATGCACATAAAATCTCTCCCATGCAAAGTGAAAGCCACATGATAAACGTCCAGTAATGCCACCCACTTCTCCGGGCCCGCGCTCATTTAAAATGAAAATGGAAATGTGTGCACTGGTCTGACGAGTCCACATTTCATTTTTGTGGGCAGAAATCATGGGAGTTGTGTGACCTCAAAAGGAGAAGGAACAATCCGGATTATCAGGCAAAGCTAAAAAGTCAGCGTCTGTGATGGTATGGGGCTGTGTTAGTGGTACCCATGCCATTGGTAACGTTCGCCATCAATTACAAAGGATTTTAGAACAACATATGATGGGTTCCAAGCAACTTCTTTTTCAGGAACGTACCTGCTTATTTCAGCAAGACGATGCCAAGCCACATTCACGTCTTTGAACAGCTTGGCTTTGCATTGAAAGAGTGATAGTGCTTACTCAAGGCGCTTGCCAGCAGTTCAGAGTCCTGTCTCACATTGAAAAAAGGTTGCACATTATGACATGCATAATCTGACAACAGAGACACTCCGGACTGTTGAGCAACTCAAAATGTAGCTCAGATAAAATTGGGTAAAAACTTGACCTAGAAAGCTTCAACAAATGCTGTCATTAATTCCCTAACGCTTATTGAATGTTGAAAGATGATGAAACACAGTGGTATCCCTGTCCCAGCTTTTTTTGGAAGAACAATTCAAATGGAGTAAATATTTGCAAAAAGAAACAAGTATATCTGTTTCCAGACGACATACCTTGCATTGCAGTGTACTCAATTTAATGTCTGTTGAAAAAGGATTTGAAAATAATTGTCTTCTGTTTTCATGTTTTAAACACCATCCCAACTAGATTGAAATTGAGGCTTGTGCAAACAGTGCAGACCAAAATCGGGTTGGAACTGCGATGCCCTTCCAGGTCCATGTTCTCGCTTAATAAGTGGATTCCTGACATGGCTCGTACATCGCTCCCAATGCCTTTGGCGCAATGAGTGACGCAGAGAAAGCCCCACTCAATCAAGTGACACTCCATAAATAAAGCTGTGGCAGGGCATTGCTTCGAATGGAACAGCAGCTTAAGTTTTTCACTCACTACAATGAGGAGGAGAGTATCACAAGGAAAACGGTGGAAAAATCAGTGCAGTGGAAGTAATAATTTGGATTGATGAGAATTTAATCCACCTTTAAGTCAATTCAGCATCAGAATGAAGCGGAAAGCATTTTTCAACCGATGTAAATTGGACAGGCGAAGTTATAGATGCATGCTGTGCCAGCAGGAAGGCAGGCATTTGGGTTTAGAATAGTGTGCCATTTTCCCCAAATGGTTCTGCGATGACTCACCACTATCTTAGCCCGTGAGCTCATTTATTGGATACTGCCACTGCCAGTATCTCCTCTAATGCCTCGGTTGGCTTCTTCATTTCAAGACTCCATTATTGGAATAAATACCCTTTCAAATGTTAATGTGTTGTTTCGGGCTATTCCCGTTTGTCTTCATGGCTGTTGTTGTAATTCACCAAATTGGTCGTTTTGAGATAGATACTATAAATTGTTGTGCAAATAAACTCTGAACACACACAATCCATCACAGTCACATTCTCTGAGACAAACACTGAGCTAAATCTTGTTTATGTTCTACCCTTTAGGCAGCAAGAAAACGCAAGATCTCTATTTTGAAGGCCCAGGGAAAGAGCCCTGAAGCCATCCGGGAGCTCAATGAGTATTTAGAGCAGTAAGTCCCCTTAACCCATCACAACCACTTTTAGTAAACATATTTGCATATCTGTCTGTCTATTGGTCTATATGTTGACTTTTTCCAAATGCTGTTGGTGGGTGGATGTGCATTTTTTTCTTTTAGTTTATTATGTACGGTTGGAAAGATTTATGCATTTCAATACCTTCCTATGTACGTTTAAACCAGGGGTGTCAAACTCATTTTTGTCACGGGCCATATTGTCGTTATGGTTTCTCTCTGAGGGCCGTTATGACTGTGAACCAATAAATGTACGATTCCATTTTATGATCACATATACAGAACAAATTGATGGCTAACTCGTTTAGAAATCAGAAGCTGTTAAATAATTCAACTATTTATTTAACATGGGCCGAATCTGGCCCCCGGCCCTTGAGTTTGACACCTGTGCTTTAAAGCAGTGGTCCCCGACCACCGGTACCGGGTACCTCCTAATGTTGGTTCGCAAGTTGAAATAAATAGAATTTGCCAATAAATGAAAGAAGCAGTGCACAGAAAGTAAGAGTAACAAATGACGTGCAGCGAAACATGTAGCTAATGGGCAGCCATGACTTCCAAGGATGAAGCTATTTTGACAAGAGAAGCTCCTCTACTAGCGACTTCTCCAGAACGACGTGGAAGTGGAAGATGTTGTGCATTGGAATGTGATCAAAAACAAGGCAGTACAAGAAACCTGTTAAATAGTTTGAACAAGTAGCATCCGAGTGATCATGTGGAAAGCATGAAAATGCAAGCAGAGTTTGCACAGCCTGCCCACGTAAACATCAGAAATTTGTCGCTAAAACCTAGCTAGTAGCCACCAGATGAAAGCGGCAGTCAATCCTGTCATCTTTTGATCGGTCACGTTTGCAAGTAGCAATGATTCTAACGCCGTATGTTGAATCATAACTTAATTATTATGTTTGCAATATAAGGTGGATTTTATTATTTAGGATTGGTTCATTTCTTAATAGTCCACAGTGTTATTTAATTGTATTCTACATTTTTTTTACAGTAGAATAACATTGTTTGAAATGTGTAATGTTAATAAAATGCTGAATTACTCTAAAATTATGTTTGTTGTCAGTACAAGCTCTTTAAAACTGGGAATTTAAAAGCAATGGAAAATAATGGTTACCCGTTTGCGAACGGCATGTACTTTTTGTGTCACAGGTTTGTTGGTGATCAAGAAGCATGGCACGAGTTGTCAGAACTCTACATAAATGAACATGAGTAAGTACATTTGTATTATGCTGTAAAAGGGATTTTTGATATGCATGAATACTTGTAATTCAATTAAAAGCCAAAACAAACTTTGACATCACAACCCCATATGCATGTTTTGAGGGGCACTGCCCCACTTTACCGTAATGCAATAAAAAAGATCATATTTCTTCTCCCCCCGCTCCCCAATATGCGACAAGTATCAATTTTATTTTCTTCATGCAGTGTGAGCAGTACAATTCAGATTTTTTATTCCAAATCTGATGTGGGCTACTTTTGTATGTGGATATAAATCTAATATACAGGCGACACGTCTGCATGATGAACACATCCAACCCATATGTCATCAAAAGTCCATTATGCGCTCAGCGAGGGTGGCATGTGGTGGGGTGCTTGTGAGGGAAACAACCGTGAAAAAGCATTGTTTTGTGGAACAGTGTTGACCTTACGTTTGACTTTTATTTCATCCCACTTGGAACATGAAGCATCAAGTTGACATTTGTGGCGATAGTAGTCTGGTCATCTTTAGTAGACGTCTCCGTGACGTGACATGTTGAGATGAGGTCTCCACGAAACAAAGATTTTCCTAAAATATTTCTCCCTCCGCCCACGTCGCTCCTCTGTCGATATAAGACGAAAATAAAAAAAGAGCCCAGACACACTGGACCATATTTACGTCCATAAACACTGCTGTATGATGTCGGCTTTTGTGCATGTCACTCAACTTGTGCTTTGTGCACCTGCGTGTCCCATCACAAACGTGTTGTTTTCATCAGAAGTAGCATTTGTTCCTGGAATGTGAAAAAGTACATACAAACATCAAATTGGAAAAAAAAAAGAAAACCAAATTGAACATAAAGGCCTGCAGCGTGAACTTAGCTTCAGTAAAACTTGATGCGTACAAGTATGGCACTATTACATTCAACTGCAATACTTTTGAGACCCTTCGTTTTACACACTGACGCGAACCCTAAATGTGGTATGAATGGAACTGTGTCCACATCGGCCGCCTCCATACAGTCCAACGCAGTTTGCAGACATGCAATGCGGAAAGTATGAATTGGCCTTTAAGGTGTAGCAAATGCGGTAACTGTCACACACTGACTGGCATCTGCTATAATTGTACACCTGCCTTCGAAATTTCAGAGGTATGCTGAGATGTACAACTTTAAAAAAATAAATAGCTATTTCAGCTGACAGCAAGTGAGCAATGACAAGCTTGACTCAACTGGAAGCTGACATGCCAAAACCGGACTGAACCGCTACAGTCGAACTCTCCCTGCACGCTGAATTCTCGTCGTATTCGTGAGTTCACAAAAACACAATGACAATCATGTCCCGAACCCACTGAATTTTCTCCGAACAGAACCACGGGTGGAGCAGACTAATCAAAAAGAAACAATGTGTTTGGGGGCAGGATATGCGGCTGTGCCCAAAACTTTTCTCGGTTGACAATCTGCTTGATTTAAAAATCAAATGTCATGCATGGTATTTAAAACGCCCTATATCCACATATTTAATTTGCAAAAAAAAATGGCAACTATTGCTCAATGCCATTGTGCCATCTGTGCAAATCATCGATAAAAGGACTCAGCTGGACACAACGCCCATGCCGGTGGCGACATTTTCATTCGTTGCCAGGATAGGTAAAAAGAAAAGTTTTGTAGGCGTGCACAAGTTGCCGCATCGCCCAATCAGCGCATAGTATTGTACCGAATGCGTGATTCACATTTAAATCTGGCTCTTGCCAGGTTACTACAGTCATTCGTCTGTGACGTCGCTTAACTTGGAATGCTGGAATACAGCATCGCTCCCCATCTGAGTCCTTTCTTTTGCATTGGAAAGAAGCTACTGCACATTTGAACAAGAGGCATTGGTCGAAGATGTGTGAGGATAAGCAGATTAGAAAATGGATGGATGTTACTTAGAAAGCATTGTTTAGATATTTGAGGTATCACAAATGCAAAAAGTCAAAAGTCAGCTTTATTGTCAAATATGCTCTATGTGCAACATACAGCACAAATGAAATTTATTTCCTCTCAAACACAGTGCAAACATGTAGTGAAAGACACTGAAATGCAAGGAGAGAGAGAGGAGCCGCTGTGGGTACCCACATCGCCATCATATTTATTTATTTAGCGCTTTCACAACAGCTTCAGCTGTAACAAAGCGCTTTTACAGAACAGTTAACATAAAATAACAAAATAATACAACACAAGACGCAGACAGTTGTGCAATCTTAACCACTTTTCCTGCACACACTTTGTTGTTTGAAGCAGTTATCGATGAAAGAGGAGAGAATCAAAGTGTCCTTTGACCATTGGATCAGAGACGTCATGCTGAAAATGTGCACACGTCTGCTAAAAGCTAAGTTTGAAAGCAAACAAGAAGCTGTCGCGCCCATTGACAAAAAAGAGATTGGCTCACATCTCCCGTCCCATGTAAATCCGCTTCAATTCCAAGCGGCGACTCCCAGTTCCACATATGCGTCTGTGCTCTGCGCTGACGCTCCTTTCTTCTCATCCTCGGCGCCACAAGCCAGGCATCATCCATCCAGCCGCAGACTGTCCAACAGCACCGACATTTCCGCTGAACAAAATTGGGCCGTGAAAAATGTTGCCCCTTACAAGTGCCCGGGGGGCTGCCCAGCAGCGACAGTCAAATGGCGCCGACATTCCTCCCTATCAAAATCAGTGCTGGTACACGCTTGCTGCCGAGAAGGTGCAACCACCAAGCGCAGATTCATCATAGTGAAAGTTCTGCTTGAAATGCATCTATTCACAAAAGCGTTTTTTCTCAGAATTTTTATTGAACAACAAACTTACCAATGTTCAAATGCTTTTTACTAAAGAATGGTAACAGGTAGAAATGTACTTATTTTCCTGATGAAAGAAGGGGATAAAAACTTTTTTTGACAGGTTCCATGCTTATATAGCTTGAGAACTCAATTTTCTGTAACCTTCACAAATTTGTCAAAATGGTCAAAAATGGCTGGACCGGCTCTCCCAATTTCATAAATATGGCTGGCATTGAATGAGTTAAACAAGAGAAAGTTATTTTTTTTACTTTGGGCCTCACCTGTGAAAATTGCATTTGCTGGTAAGCAAACATTTAGACCAGTGCGCTGTCTATGGGAGAAAGGCAAAAGATTTTGAAGCTGAGAGAAAGGAAAATTGATAGGAGCTGTACAAACATTAGGCTTAGCCAATACAACAGTTTGGAATGTCCTGAAAAAGAAAGTCCTAGTGCACTCAGCAACAGACATCGAACAGTTCGGCCAAGTCTATCAACAGCAGTCGATGACAGAAACATTGTGAGAGCTATGAAGAAACATCCAAAGACAACAGTCAATGACATCACTGCCCATCTCCACAGGGCAGTGTGGTGGAGGTATCAATTCACTGTTTGAAGAAGACTTCGAGAGAAGAAGTATACAGGCTATACTATAAGATGAAAACCAACCATCAGAAAAAAAATGGCAAGGCCACATTGGGTTTTGCCAAGAAGAGATGAGCCACAGAAGTTTTGGAACAAACTTTTATGGACTGGTGAGACCAAGATTTATCTCTACCAAAGTGATGGAAGAGGCAAAGTTTGGCGCAAGAGAAGATCTGCTCATGACCCAAAAACAGACAAGATTTGAAACATGGTGGAGCCTGGGCTTGCGTGGCTGCTTTTGCAACAGCCTTACTCATCTTTTTATTGATGAAGTAACTCATGGTGGTAGCAGCAGAACGCGTTCCAAAGTCTACAAAACCATTTTGATTGGGGTTTTTTTTGTATGGCAGTTTACAAAAAATGTGTCCAAAATAATCTGGAGAGGCTTCATCATGCAACAAGACAGTGACACAAAACACACTGCCAACATGACAACGGACTTCATCGTGGGAAAAAGTGGAAGGTCTTAGACTGGCCAAGTCTTAGACTGGACCTTAACCCAATAGAGCCTGTGTTTCACTTCCTGAACAGGGCCGGGTCTAGGCAGGGGCAAGAGGGGGCCTGCCCCCCTCAATTGTTGTCCAACAAAATGTTCTCTTTCTTGAGTGAATTAAAACTTGCACTCTCTATGTACACACGGGGGCTTGACAAAACTTGCGTAATCTAAGTACACTTTTTCGAAAAAAACAAATGTTTCTGGTCGACAATTTGTATATTTTTGCAATGCAATATGGCATTGTTTTTCTTTGTGTCCTCTTCGTCAAGTGTGTGCCTCTTGTCCAGCAGGAATTACACACTGCATCTGTATTGTACTGTATTTTTCTGTATTTCTGTATTTTTCTGCTCTTATGCACTTTTCCAAGCTAAATTAATGAATTACTACCAATCAAGCCACACATGTAAAATTAATGAAGCCTTCCTTTCAGTCCATGCCTGTGTCTTTTAAAAAAAAAAAAGACAAGAGGTGGTGCAACAAAGTACTTGTGGTGTGTTGAAGTGTTGTTTTGTTGTTTTTTTCCGTATTTTTTTTCCTTCTCCCTTGTCAAAAAAAGTAGCTGTTACTGACTACCATTCTCCCCCCTGCACTCCCCTTGATTTTATTATTTCTTCAAGCCAGAGAAGTTGCCATTTGAAATGAATTTTCATGAGTTTTACTGTGCGTGTGCTTGCACACATTGGCTCACTAGTGTCTTTTTGCTCTGGTATGAAGGCAGCGTCAGAAGGAATGTGCAGCAAATATGTCTACTTATTCAAAATTTCGGGCTTTTGTAGGGGAGGCTTTATTGCTGTAGCAGCCGAAGGAAATTCAGGAGTGAGCGGATTATCTCGCCATTTATCCAAACAATGATCTAATTTCACTCCCATCCCTTATCTCCAGACGTGTCCGTTTTTGTTTTTTTTCTTTCTCCCCCCCCCCCCCCCCCCCCTTTTTTTTTTTTTTTTTTTTTTTTTTTTTTTTTTC
>CAAKHF010002116.1:4166-18902 GCA_901007745.1 Hippocampus kuda | reverse complement strand
GGCTCCGTGCACCCCATGCGGCATGGAAACATGCCGAAGTCAACATGTTAGAAATGCATCCGACTGAATGTATCCTGACGTGTGTGTGTGTGTGTGTGTGTGTGTGTGTGTGTGTGTGTGTGTGTGTGTGTGTGTGTGTGTGTGTGTGTGTGTTTCTCCTCCAGCCAGAGAACCTTCTCCTAGCCAGTAAGATGAAGGGAGCAGCAGTCAAGCTGGCTGACTTTGGCCTGGCCATTGAAGTGCAGGGGGACCAGCAGGCCTGGTTCGGTAGGTACTCCTGTCACAGTTTGGTCAATTTCACATTTAATTTTTTGGACCACCACCACCCCTTGCTGTTCCCCGAATTTCATTCCACTTGCATATTCTGATATCATACTTATGTTTCCGTGTGTCCAGGCTTTGCGGGAACTCCAGGGTATTTGTCACCAGAGGTGCTGAGGAAGGACCCGTACGGCAAGCCAGTGGATATCTGGGCATGCGGTTAGTATGTAGAGTCTTCATCTTCCCACTGTAACATGAACCCGGCAACTCATTTTCACATGGCATGTATGTGTGCATCAGGCGTGATCCTGTACATCCTGCTGGTGGGCTACCCTCCCTTCTGGGACGAGGACCAGCACAAACTGTACCAGCAGATCAAGGCTGGAGCGTACGACGTCAGTATAATGCGGCGCTGTTTCTGTTGTGAAAATGCAGGATTTCCTTAAATACTGGCTTCCTTTTAGACCGGGGGGTGTCCAAATTTTTTCGGTTGTGGGCCCTGTATAGAAAAATGGAAGGATGAAAGGGCCATTGTAAAAAAATAAAATAAAAATGTAAACACACTAAAGTCAATCAAGAAAGGAGTTGTACAGTTTGTATTGTCTAGTTCATTTCATCAGCTTTCTGTTCAAGGTGTCAAGGCAAAAGTTTTTTTGGGGGTGGGGGGGGTGGCAACAGCCCTCTCCCACACAGAATAGATCCAGCCCTGCACTTAACAGCAGCCAAGTCACTTCTCCCCATTCAGAATGGGGAGAAAAAAAAATTGTAGTAAGGTGACCATTTTTCACTTACTTGAGGATCATTAATGTAATGTCTTCATTAACCCTTTGTGGGACAGCGGTTTACTACAGTGGACAGCTTATCATGTCATCAGGTTACAGGGTTCACGGAAGGGTTGATCAGCCATAGAGGACAAAGAAACTTATTTCTGCCTCTAAAATTGAATTATCTTTACTCACTACAGTGATTTGAAAATAAATTATTATTTTCATCATAAATGGTTCATTTGTATCTTTGAATAGAGAGAAAGGTTTGACAATGGACCCTCTCTTCCCACCTTTACGTTTTTTAACTCACCTTGTGGCCCATGTCAAATCTAATTTTTAGTTGTTGTTTTTTTTGGGGGGGTAATGTCGTGGGCCGCTGAATAATGGATGACAGGCCGCAAATGGCCCCAGGGCCATAGTTTTGGCACTATGTCTTAGTAAATCACATCTGCTTGAATGAAAAAAATGCCACACCTCAAACGAGCCGCTAAGAAATACAGTGGGATGACTTGAATTATTATTGTTTTTTTTCCCTTTGTGCGGGAGATTGATTTAAAGTGTTGCGGCTGCAATGAAGTCAAGGGGATTCATATCTCGGTGATTTATATTCCAATGACGACTTCTGGCGGAGACTTGTTTTGACACAGATTGCGGTTTTCTCTGCATTTGAATATGTATCCACCCCATTTGAGGACAAGGTTCGACAAGAGCAAATATTAGTAGCGAGTCATTGTAATGATCATTTGAATATTTATGTCTATATAAGTACATCTTGCTGTGGTTTTCAGTTCCCATCTCCAGAGTGGGATACGGTGACCCCCGAGGCCAAGAATCTGATCAATCAGATGCTAACCATTAACCCTGCCAAAAGGATCACAGCCGACCAGGCTCTTAAGCATCCCTGGGTCTGCGTAAGTTAAATACACAATATCATCATCTTCTTCTTCTTCTTGGAGTCCAGTCATTTTTTTCCCCCCCTTCCCTCTCACTTACCGCTTAGTGAAGTCATGCGCTGACTTCATTTGAGGGGGAAAAGTTTCCAAAACGTACTTTCCATCACTTCAGAGGACACGTCTCTGGCTCGCATTAATTTCCTCGAGGTGTTTGTTCCCTATAGGCGACAGCGTGGTGTTTTTATTTTATTGATTTATTTAAAATAGAAAATCTATTCTTTTTAATCTGTTGACACTTGCCCTTTATTCTGAAGACATTGTGGCGGTTAATGTATCGCTATTAAATTGTCAAACATTTAAAAGCTTTTTTTTTTTTAAGAATGTGTTTGCGCGTTTAAAGGGGCACTTCGTCAAAGTTTGAATAATGTCATCATTAGACTACAAAATTGATTAAAATCTGTTATCAGATTTGGGGGGTGAGGGGGGTTAAAAATTGGGGATTTGGAGAGCCAGAAAATAAATGAATGGATGTTCAATGTAGCCATTTTTTTTTAACACTCTGGGCTGTGTTTCCGGAAGTAAAAGTCCCTCGCCGAGTCACAATGCCCTATCATTCAATCTGAAATTGCCCAAAAAAAAAATCCCCAAACACATTTTTTTATACAGTGTCTCACCATAACCTCCATTACCCACCATTCTATTGTTACTTTGGGAAATTAAATGTCATTTCATACGCAAGAAGCAAATTCTAACGCTTTTAACATTGCCCATTTTGACCTGCAGTGAACTTAGCAGAATTCTTGCAACGATTTTGCAATGTAAAAAAATGCTTTCAATGCTTTCATTTCGGTTGTATGCATGCATTGATGCGGCATTCTTACTCCTTTACCACAGCAACGCTCCACCGTGGCCTCCATGATGCACCGCCAAGAGACGGTGGAGTGCCTGCGCAAGTTCAACGCCAGGAGGAAACTGAAGGTGAAAGTTCGCACGCACACTCAATGAATGAAATGATATTCCGATAATTTCATAGCCCTAATTGCTTTACAGGGAGCCATTCTCACCACGATGCTCGTGTCCAGAAATTTCACTGGTAAGTCGCAGTTGTTGTCTTTATTTTTGTGGGTTTTCTTTGTTTTGTCTTTGCTCAATCCAAAATGTCAAAGAGGAGAAATGGACACAAGTCTTATTCGTTCTTCAGTCTGGGTAGTACACATCATCGTGTTGCCTTGATCCAGGTGCGTTAATGCCTTAATGACTTTGGCGTTTTAATGCATCCGTTTAAGTAAAGTCGCTCCCGTGGGGCCACTGCCAACTGTTTTCTATTGGTCGGCGTTGATCCAGATGGAGTGACGGGTTGCGGCTGAGACCTTACCTTAGTTATCGGAAATTTAAAATCTGACGGAATTACGGCTTTGTTTTGGGTCTGTCTTCATTGAAAGTGTCTCAGGTGAATGATGGCTTTGTTCTAGGTCTGTCTTCGGTGAACGCGTCATAGGGGAGGTTTTAAGCTATTGAGCATCTCATTAGGTCACGCAGGACTTCAGTCGATTCTGTTCAAGTCGGAACACAATCGGCTCCATCACGTTTTCCCAACTAGTAGGAGAAGCTAACGTTGCAGTCTTTTGTCTTTAGTCAATCAGTGCTTTTTTTTTTTTTTTTGACAGACATCACTGCATCACATCAGTCACACAATATCGAAATTGAAGTCCTTTTGCAAACTCAACTAAGCAAATCATGAATTCACTTGGTGCCCTTTCTCGTTCAACACCACCGGCAGATGTGACTGCAGTAAGCGATATTGGTCACAGACGTTGTGAATGATTGTCTCGGCTGGATGGACCGTGTGAGAGTCAGCGAGCTAGTGTGAGAAACTAGCTAGGTAGCTAGCTAGCGTGCGAAGCTAAGATAACAGTCTACGTTTTAACGCAGTCAGTGCTTGTTCTTGATGAACTTCACAAAAATAAGACTGAAAGGCACCACATAGAAGTCATTTATTTGTTCAAGGAAAGTTGCTAGCTAACCAATCTTGGAAAACACGAGCAGTCTATGTCTTCACTCAAGACTTCTAGTCAAATCGCAGAATGGATGGACCATACCAATCGCAAAATATCCAAATCAGAATCCGTTTTTTAATCAAAGCTGCTGAATCCAGGCTGAGAGTCCTGTCAAGATACTTGAGTCAGAACAAAAACGGGATGTTCTGTCAATAAGGCAAATCCCACAGACGCACAGTCAATCCTTGGATGCTGGCTGAAATTAGGTGTACAGAAACTTGCATTCTGTGATGATATCACCATTCAATGTCCAAAATTGTACATATTTTGGTCAAATGGCACGACTTTTAAATCATTCCAACAGAGGTGCAGACTGGAATTTAATCTGTAAACAAGGCTGCCGTCCCATCTCCCCAACCGTGACCCCCTTCCCACACCCCACATTGAATCCCTCTCTGTCCCGCTGTAGTGGGACGGCAGCACACCAGTCCCGCCGCCACAACCAGCACTGCCGCCATGGCTCAGGAAGGTACAATTGACCCACCATCACCGTCTTTTGCATTCGGGTTTGTCGGCATGAGATCTGCGGCAATGCCCCAGTAGGCCAAACCTCCCCCTCCGCCCCGCCCCCACCCTCCTGCTACTCGCTGACCAGACCACTTTTGATTGGTCGTCGTCAGATAAATGGAGGATAGAAAAGAAAGATCCGATGTTGATCACTCCACTCCGCATTTCTGCATGTGTGGATGCTTGGATTTCCTGCCTACTCTTGAACATACAAAACAGTTCTTTACCATTGTACAGTGAACCCTCACCTACTGCCGATTTTATTTATTTATTGACAATAATTTCAACAATTTGCTGGAATACACACGTGGTTTTGCCTATCCAAGTATTCTTGTGCTCGCCAAAATAGTCGTTTTCCAAAATGCAGTGGTGCCTTGAGATGAGCGACTCAGATGATGAGTTTTACAAACTGACCTTTGGACGATTACGCAACTCGCTTCACAATAAACAGCAAATAGTAAACAATTCTTCAAAAAAGAGGCTTCAGGCTGTTTCATGCTACGACCAGTTGATGTTTACTGTCAAACCGAAAAATAAAGTTAATTACATGTGGTGCATTTTAAACAGCTCCAGAACTTTGCCTTTCAGTCTGCTAGCTTAATGCTAACACATAATGGGCAACGTCATAGATGCCATCCATGTGGCGACGTCATAACGTGTAAAGAAACGGATATTTGAACCCAAACGGTGTAGACAAATAATATACTGATACCCACGGGCATACATTCTTTATCCTCTGCAAAAATCGGCTCATTACTACAGATATTACTGAGTCATTTACAAAAGCTGAGTAAAACTGATGATGACGAAACTCTTTCTTTACATGCTATTTAATTATACCATTACTCCATGTTTTAATCAGTACAATATTATAGAGTGCCACTTTCATTATTAATTTTTGGGTAGCATTGCTTTTCATTGAAATGGGCACAGATGATTTCAATTATGGGTGATTTGAGTCTCAAGCACGGCCACGGAACATATCAAATTTTTTATCTCCAGGCTCCACTCCGTGAAATGACAAAATGAGTCCAAAATGTCATCACATGGCAAACTGGTGTTCTTATTTACAGGTTTATTTTACATTTGCATATTTTGCTCACTCCCGTAAATAGCGAGGGTTCACTGTAATCTAATTAAATAGTAACTATTGGTCTATCTGTGCTCCATAACGCTCCCATTCTTGCCACTTTTGCATCAGTTGATAAACCTGATGTCCGGCCAATGCCTGTCTACGTTCCAGTGTGCATGCGACATGCTCCAATGAATGACCCGTGATGACTGCTTGTTGGTTTGCATGTAGACAAACTACCATTACAGTTTCCCCTTTCTTTGGGGTTTACATTAAAGTGGAAATCATATAAATATTGATCACTGCCCTACCATACAATCAAATTTTTTTAGTCGACACTAACAAAAGGAGTGCTATTCAAGTACTCGGATACTGCTGGTATTCAATTTCAAGGTCCGATTGTTGTCTTTTGAAGTGAATGCTGCATGTCAAAAGCATGACGCACACAATGGTGGTCTTGTCTGCATTCTTGAAAGGCTAACCTGAATCAATAAGTTCTTGCTTTTTTTTTTTTTTTCACTGCCACTCTTCCAACTCTTTAACACGGAAGGTAAGGGGAGGACCACGAGAACGTGACGCTCGGAATGTCATAATGATTTTTGACCACTTTCTGGACTGTCAACTGTGAGAGTAGTTGACATTGCAACCTTCAAAAGTTATATTTTTTTCCAAATTGGAAATCACAGCGTGAATTCTCTCCTTCCAATTAACTGTAATGTGTTTTAAATTAAAATTCATTCATTCATTCATCTTCCGAACCGCTTTATCCTCACTAGGGTTGCGGGGGGTGCTGGAGCCCATCCCAGCTGTCATCGGGCAGTAGGCGGGGGACACCCTGAATTGGTTGCCAGCCAATCGCAGTAAATTAAAATGTGTTTTGAAAAATTCTGTCAATAATAATTCTGAAAGCTTAAATGCAAATTGTACTTAAAAGTTAAATACAACTGAACTGCGGTTCACAAATGTACTTTACTGGATTGAAAACAATAAAAAGATAAAAATGAACATTGTGCGCAGGTTGACCCTTGTCGTTTGGTCAAATCGACATCGGGCTGTTTATCAAACTTCCCAGCACTGGCGTTTGCTGCAAAATGACAGCTTCAATCCAAAATGTCTGACTTCTTGTTCGATTTCAGGCATAGGTTTTTGAGAGGGTTTTTTTTTTTCTTAATGTATCCTGTTATGGTTGACTTGTCCACCTAATTTCATGTCGATCAGTGAAACTGGTGTCAGGGGCATATTTTTTCTCATTTTCTCTCAGTAGAAGACGGCCGAAAAGGCTGCTTTAAACTAAAGTGGCCAATTTCCTGTTCAATTTCAGGCATGGGTCCTTGAGACTTTTTCATGCAACATGTTATGGTAGACATATCCACCCAATTTTGTGTTGATGGGTGACAGTGGTGACGAGGGCATTTTTTTTTTCTAGTTTTCCAATGCTGAAATTCGCCCCAAAATGGCTGCTTTGGACTAAAGTGGCCTACTTCCTGTTCAATATCAGGCATAAGTCCTTGAGACTTTTTCATGCATCGTGTAATGACAGACATATCCATCTAATTTTGTATTGATCATTGAAAGTGGTGACGAGGGCAATTTTTTTTCTCGTTTTCCAGCTCTAGAGTTGGTCCAAAAATGGCTCCTTTAAACCTAAATGGTTGATTTCCTGTTCAATCTCAGGCTTGAGTCCTTGATACTTTTCCGTGCGTCCTGTTTTCATAGACATGTCCACCCAATTTTGTGCCGTTTGGTTATATGGGTGTCATCTCATTCCATGGGGCGGTTCTCAGTAAATTTTGGTGCCGTGTTATAATTAGGAGACCCCCGAAAATATAATACATATATTCTAAGCCAGACCCTTTTCTGTGTCACTGTTCCTGCATCAACATTTCATTAGCCTAATAGCATAATTTCCCAAAAAAATTTTTAATGTTTTTTTTTTTTTTTAATGGTTTCAGAACACCTTGACTGAATTCTTGTCCTTTCTGTGTTGCAGCTTGCAAAACCTTATTAAACAAAAAGTCGGACGGCGTGAAGGTACGTTTCCTCGTGCTCCCTCAGTATGACCTGCAGTGACTTTCCACTTTTCTCTTCTTATTCTCAGACTTTTAGGCTATTATTAGATTGCCCGCGTGTGCAGATTTTACTCGGTCGAACTGTTTTATGTTTTTGCTTCAGCAAAAAATGTGCTTTTTTTTTTTGTCAAGCTTAGTGGCGCTTAATGTTTGTGCATGCAATAAAGAGTCAGCGTGATTTAAAGAGTTGAAGCCAAAAGACCCCAAACAAGGATTCAAGGCCTACAGGTGCAACTCAGTAAAACTTTTTAGACCTGGTACCATATATATATATAAAAAAAAATATATATATATATATATATTTCGCTTCACTGTCGAGACCAACCTGTTGTGTAATGCATTTTGACCGGTAAAAAGAAAATCAGCTCTCCGTAGTATTATACTAAAAGTCAAAACAAACATTAGTAATGTAATTAAGTCAAATTCACCAGTTTTTAGTGCTTTATATATTTTGTGCGGCTAATTATTGTTATTTTATTTATTTATTTATTTTGCTCGGTCCCCCAGCTCAATTGTGTTTTTGTTTTTGTTTTTTTTAAATAATTTTTCTTTTACCATGACGATTAGAACAATTGTCAATTTTTCGCAGATGTACACATTTTTGCTGGCGGGCCTGGTGTCCTAACCCCTGAAAAAAAAAATAGTACTGAAAACATGATGTACATAAAAGTAAAATATAATCTGTACCTAAATAAAAGTTTTAAAGCAAACAGTTCTGAGAAAATTTGCCGTTTATTTATTTATTTGTTTATTTTACTTTTTAAAATAAATGGTGCACATAAAGAAGTGTCAGCTACTCAGGGATTTTGGCTGTTCATGGTCGGGCACAGTCCAGTGTCTTTCATCGGAAAAAATCTAAATGATTTGTAGTAAAGAAACTAGTTTGAAAATGTGTTAAAGGAATCTATATTTTAAAAATGAAATTCCTGAAATAAATGACCTTTTCAAACTTATTGCGCCGCACCTGTATATTTTCATGATCTGAAATGGCTCACTATTTTTTTAGCCGTCAGCTGTTTTTCCCCCCTCTATGTGCGCCAAAATGTGTCCGCTTCTTCGTTTTGATTATGATTTTCTTGCTCCTTTATTTTCCTCCTCCTCTTCATCGCTGTCTTGTCAGAAAAGGAAGTCCAGCTCGAGTGTTTGTTTGATGGTGAGATGATGAGCCCGTGTCGCTTGCTCGCTGTCTATTCGTTCATCCGGTTGTCTGTCTTGATACCTCTTTTAACAAGTCTTCCCCGGGCAAAGACGCTTGAGCCGCGTGACGCTTTTCATGACATTTCATTCATGTTCCGATGGCCATCCTCCCATCCTTGCATATCTTCATGCCATTCACGCACGCAAACACACACATCTTGTTGTTTTTAAGTAGATGAGTGGATGAAGAGGAGATATGCGGTAGAAAGAAGGTGCACACTCCCATTTCGCCAATGGGCAAACCGTGTGTTGTTGTTGTTTGTTTTTTTTTTGTTGCGATGTGTATATTGTCATGGAATGCATTGTTATTCCCTGGCTACTTGCCCTTCATCCATCCATCATTCATCCCTGCATGGTAAAGTGTTTCCTACCTCCCGCCAGGATTCGCAGACCACTGTCGTGCACAACCCAACCGAGGGTACCAAGGTAAGACGCTCACTGTAAATTGGAGAGAAAAAAAAGAGAAAAAAATCTGAGGATTAGAAATACATCATGAGTATATAGGCAAAAAAAAATTCAAGATTAAAAACAAATTATACAGAAATTATAATAAAAGTAGTAAAGAAAAAAAAATATTCAAAATAGTAAAAAATATATATTTAGATACTGTATGTAGATTTAAAAATTACTTCATGGGACTCAATAACATTTAATAAAAATCAGGAAATCGAATTGAAAATAGGGTAAAAAACATCATCAAAATAATGAAAAAATATATTTTCTATATATTGTAGAATTCTTGGTAGACCCAAAAAAAATCATAAAACTAATCATTTTTGAAAATCATAAAAAAACGTCATAAAACATCATACCAAAAGTAATACAAATACAATAACAATGTTTAAAAATGACAAAGTAGACAAATAATAACTTCTTTAGTATGTTCAGCGAATGAACCCGTATTTAACCTAAAGGTTACCACAATTAGTCAACAAATTTTAGTATATCGTCGCTGTTCTGTGATAGACACACGTCCACATTTTTGTCATTGTTTATGAAATGTTTACGTTAATGAGGTGTCCGCGGTTCAGATACTCCATTCACGTAAACATTTAAAAAAAGGGCAAACGTATTTTTAACAGGACAGTGACAATATGCTCAGCACAGGTTCAATCAAGATTTTTCAATTGCGTTGAAATGTATACATATCCACAAATATCGTATGCATGAATACTACCGAGGCTGGTTTGTGCTCCTGAGAGGTCTTTGTGTGTCTATCTGTCCATTCGTCAGGCTTGTTTCGTACGTTGTGTGGTGTCATTCGTCTTTTTATTTTTTTTTCTGATCTTTCTCAAACATTTGGCGTTTTTTTCCCGGCAGGGCTCAACGGAGAGTTGCAACAATGCCGAAGAGGAGGAGATGAAAGGTAGGAAAGGTACTTGTCCACTTTCACCTTCTTAGCATGCTGCTTTTCAATTCTGAAATGACGTTGCTCGCCAAAACAACAGCACCTACCGAGGATGGGAACCAGTCTCACAGATGGATTTCAAATGTGCTGTCTTGTTGATCCACAATGCGTTTTCTTTCTCCATAAGAGACTGTTTGTTTGCGTTTTTTTTTTTTTTAATTTTACATGTAGTTTTAACTGCAGTTCCACTGATTTAAATGGTAACATTTTTTTAAGTTGTCTGAAAATTACCTCCTGTCATCTGCAGTTGAGTGCATCATAAAATGCCCCCTGTTGTAATTTGTAGTACAACCTTTCAAAAATTAAAATGAGTGTGATTTAACATTTAAATGCTATTTGAAGGTGGCACGGTGAGCGACTGGTTAGCATGTCCGCCTCACAGTGCAGATGTGCAGAGTTCGATTCCAGATCCTGGATGGAGTTTGCATGTGCTCCCCGTACCTGCGTGGGTTTTCTCCGGGTACTCCGCTTTCCTCCCACGTTCCAAAAACATGCATGGCAGGTTAATGGAGCACTCGAAATTGTCCCTCGGTGTGAGTGTGAGAGCGAATGGTTATTCGTTTCTGTGTGCCATGTGAGGATCAGGGGATCAGAAAATGGATGCATGTTATTTGGGAAAAAAAAGGTTATATTTTGCAACAGTCGGCATATTGTATCTTAAATACTGTGATTTTGTATGGTTTTTTTTTGTTTGTTTGTTTTTTTGGGGGGAGGGGCCAAATTATAAAAAGGTCAAAAATATGCGAGAGATATCTTGTAATATTCAAATTTTTGTTTGAAAAAAACATTTGCGGTATCAATGCAGAAGCTCCTGTCCATGATCTGGCTACGTTACCATATGCGTGGTGTCGTGCCTGAACGGCACATGGTGGCACTGACACTTAATCCTGTAATTAGTCTCAGGACCTGCTAATCTTCTTACAAGAAGTCCAGAGCTAACAAAGCACGTCATGAAAGAAAATTGTCTGGGAGGTCTGTGTGTTCCCCGACGAGGAAGAAACCCTGACAGGACAGGACAGGATGATGATAGGTTTTTTCTCTCGTTGTTTGTGCTAATATGTTAGCATTAGCGTATGTTTAAAAACCCTGGAGAACCCAAGAACCCTTTTCTTCTTTGGAAAATTATGAATTATACATTAAATGACTGCTATATGTTCACTGAACACCAAAATAAATGTTTTTTTTTTCAAATATTTAATGCTATAATCCTAATTTACGATTCGGGCCAAATTTGACCCTTTGGGATTTAAGGGTAGCATTTGAGTAGCAGAATTTAGCGGGGCCAAATTTGACCCCGTGGGTTCTCCAGGGTTAACATTCTAAAGCGTGTGATCAGGATGTTACCGAGCCCAGGTTTTAAGGTTGAACTCCTAATCCTAGAATCTTACTTCTAACTCATTAAACCTAGACTGTAAGTCACAGCACTCAACAATTTTACCATAATGATAACCCCACATCCCACACATCAACCTATAAACTTCCCTCACTCACCCTCATTACCTTTTCTCAACCCACTTTGTGCCCAGTAAACCAACCACCATCAATCAATGACACTTTCCAGTCCTCTGCTGCCACCTAGTGGCACTCAGGACCTTTTGCAGACATTCACAAAACAGTCTCGCGTCAGGAGCGTACGACACTCGCTCATGCTGGATCTGTCGCTTCTCGTTTTCCAATAAATCGGTTAAATGATGATGACACCGTTGGTCAACGCGCATTTTAAGGTATTTGAACTCCCGTTCATGTGTTTTGGAGTCTTTAATTTCCCGTTTGGGCGTTTTATTGTCTGTAACTTCCAATTTATTAAGGGTGTCACGAAAACGGATTTAAACTGAAAAATCGGCTTGGATGCAATCAAACCCAATCGAATCATCACATTTTAAAATATATCATTCTTGACTGGTATCGAGATACGTGTTGAATCATCTTTTATGAGAGCTGCACACCATGTATAAATTCCTATAAATTGGTTTGATGTTGTTGATCATTTGTTTTATGGTTGAGTTGAATTAACTTGAATAGTTGGGGCTCTGGAAAGCTTTAAATGTTGTTCAATATGAAGAAACATGACAAAAGCCAGATCGTATCAAATTGAATCGTAATCACGCTAAATCGAGCCCCGTCGAATCGTTCCACTTGAAAATGTACCATTCTTGAATCGTATCGGAACCCATCAATCAAGATATAGATTAAATTGTCTTTTTCTTTGTTTCAAAATCTTTCACTTTCTGCTTTAGGATCTTAACTCCCTGTTTGTTTCTTTGTTTTTGTTTTGTCTACAAATTCTCTGCTTGCTGTTTATGTTTCATCATGTTTAATTTCCCGTTTGTATATTTTCAAGGTCTTTGACTTCCTGTCACAAAGTTTTTCAATTCCTGTTTGTCTGCTTTCAGGGCGCAAACAAGAGATCATCAAGATGACCGAGCAGCTGATTGAAGCCATCAACAATGGCGATTTTGAGGCCTACACGTATGTTTTTTTTTTTTTTTTTTGTAGTTGTTGTTCTTTTATCATGATGTGTTCACCTCCAAATTTGAAACAAAATTAATTTTCATGACACCAGATGACCTGTTATCATAGAACCTCTGTCTGAAGAAAAATCACGAAAATGGGAGTTAAGGATATTGCTGGACGCATACTATGTCCGCGTGTGCTATTCGAGTGCAAACAATACGTTCCGGTAGTGTCCATGAAGTTTCCTGTCTCGTTTTTGTTGTCACGTGACAGGAGAATCTGTGATCCAGGCCTGACCTCCTTTGAGCCGGAAGCTCTGGGGAATCTGGTGGAGGGCATGGACTTCCACAAGTTCTACTTTGACAACTGTAAGTTTGACTTTTTGGTCCTCGTTTATACTCACCGATCACAATGTTGGATACGCCTTCATTTAGCAATATTGTTCTCATCGTCTTTGTATGTATACTGTATGTACTGCTTTCATGCTCGCTCGCCTCTGGTTATGACGAAACTAAGCTAGGTGCCCATCTGCTTCCTTCTCCCCAATCAGTATTGAGTAAGAACAACAAGCCGGTGCACACCACCATCCTGAACCCTCACGTCCATCTGATGGGCGAGGACGCGGCGTGCATCGCCTACATCCGCCTGACGCAATACATGGACGCGCAAGGCCGCCCGCGCTCCTGCCAGTCGGAAGAGACGCGCGTGTGGCAGCGCCGCGACGCCAAGTGGCTCAACGTCCACTTCCACTGCTCGGGAGCTCCCGCCGCGCCGCTGCAGTGAACGCCACGCGTGGTAAGGTCTGACCGGACCGAGACACATCTGCGCCACTTCTGTTGGGTACCAGTATTTGTTTTCCTCTCGGGCGTTACATCACAAGAGGGAAGAAAATAGTGTAAGACTGCTTAATTTACGGTTTTATTCGTTGTTTCTGAGTTCATGAAGATTTTATGCACTCTATTATTTTATATGAAGTGATATTGTTTAGCAATAGCTGAATTTGTCGATTCACATTTTTATGTCCCGCGTCTTCCGTCGGAGGGCCGTTATGACAGTGAAATCACAAAATTCTGACTTATACACAACAAATTAATTGATTACTAGTTTTCAAATTAGTCAATCATAATAGTTTGTTCAATTATTGTTCAAGTGACTGTAAGCAGGGTAACAAAATTATTGCAAAATCTCAACGTTATTCGTTACACATTACAATTTGACGTTTCGGTACAGATTTTAGCAAATTGATGCACATGATTTGCTTTTGCGGGCCACATAAAATGACCTGGTGGGCCGGATCTGGCCCCCGGGCCTTGTGTTTGACACGTATGAGATAGAGCTTACAGAACCGCTGCAGCTGTAACAAAGTACTTTACAGAACATTTAAAATACTACGTTCATATAAGGTGCATTTTGAGAAAAATGTTATGCTTTTAGGTGCGAATTATAGTGCAGAAAATACTGCACTTATTTTTGTTTTATTTGACGTACAGGCTCTGATGTTAGGGGGAAAAAAAATGAAGTTATTCACCAGTAGTCTTACTTGAGTACCAGTTTTGCCTACTGTGCCTATTTCTGCAAACTCATGACTAATTTTCATGTTCGTCCTCTCTCAGCTCGTCTTCAACTCTTCAAGCTGTTTGGTGGAGCGTCGACTCTGCCGTGCCTGCAAGCATCCTGGCCTGGAACGAGGGTAACAACATACAAGCTGAGGGGGGCACAATACAATCGTGGTGACAATGTCAAAAGAGGGAATAGACAAACACAAAAACAACAAAGCCACTTATTAAAAACAACAACAACAACAAAACTAATTAGCTTGACTGAAAGAGCAGGAGGCCCACTAACGGACCGGTGCGGTTCCTCCACGTGGATGGTGCATGTTTGCCGAGGGTGCGCGGGTTAAATGCCGCCTCCTCGCCCCTGTCGTTTTGTCTGCTTGCACGCACGCACACACACGCACGCACGCACACACACACACACACACACACACACACACACACACACACACACACACACACACACACACACACACACACACAAGCCGAATTGTG
>CAAKHF010002115.1:6455-16481 GCA_901007745.1 Hippocampus kuda | reverse complement strand
ATAGTGCAATATGTTGATGTATTGGCAAGCTCTAGCTGACAGTTCTGTGTGTGTGTGTGTGTGTGTGTGTGTGTGTGTGTGTGTGTGTCTGTCCATTTTTAACGAGCTGTCTTCTGTCCGACTTGACGGCAGTTCTAAAACGATGCAGAGGCGCACTTTGAGGTCGTCGGGACGCTTCGGCGACACCTGCGACCATATTTGGACCTTAGCCCCGCCCATCCAGGCCTTCTCACACGACTCTTCCCGTAACGGCTCCTTTTTGTACTCACAGTACATCAAATAAATTGATGTGTGTGTGTGAATATACTCATGGAAAATATTCATAAGCTGGTGCCTACTTTGACTGTTTTTGGAGCAAAATCCACCTGCCACTAATCCAAGTTTGGGCCAAAACTATCAAGTGCCGTTGTTTTTAAGCCACAGAGGAGCAGCAAATGGTGTCTTTGGGAATTCTATCCCGAAATGCTTCTGTCTCGCCACTTTCCATAGTGGAATGCGTATTTAATATCTTGTTTCCTGGCAATGCGGGTTATTATTATTGGACGTTTCGTGCTAACGGGCTAGCACAAGCGTGCCTTTTTTTTTACTCCCTCTCCCTTGTCTCTCTTTCTCTGTTCTCTCTTTTTTCTCTCTCTCTGTTCGGCGGCCTCGCTTGTTCCCTCATCGAATTAGAATGCCATCTTCAATTCACTTGTGAGCCAATCCAACACACCACAACGCCGCGCCGCGCCACACCATGCCTCCCGCTCTGCTGCAGTGTAAACACTCTTGTGTCGTATTAAAAAGTCACAATCCGCCATGTCACGATCGGGATGCTCAGTCACCGTGAGGATCGGAGTGACGCAGATAAGGCGGAGGTGCCCTTCGGGCCCGGATTGCCTCCCGGGAATTCGATCCGCAAAGGCTTATTTGCGGGTTTCCAAACTGGAGGCGGCTGAGGATGATGCGGCATCGGTTGGCTAAAGTCTCCCCTATGGTGTGAGATTGGCCCGCTTGTGACGCCATCTCGTCCGCACGTGGGCGCCCGACTCGTGATGTGACGGATGGTCGCATGTTAGCACGCATGTTAGCACGCAGTTGGAAACGGCCCCGACACTTCGGCATTTGCTAGCTCATCTAAGCTCCTCCCCCCCTCAATACAGATTACTTGAAACAGTGACTCCGCAAAAATTCCCCATCCAACCGCCAAGGATTTAAATAACGCCTCCGACGTTGCCGCCCCTGAAGAAATGCCACCCCATGCTGCCGCGCATTCTGCACATACCAGAAACCGCCGTTGAGTAGCAGTGTCCTAAAAATACTTCTCGGTCCTGTCTTCATTCAAATAAAAAGCGGTCTTGATTGCCACATGCTGCAGCCAGACCGACACTGTTTAAAAGTGTCAGTCGTCGAGTGTTACGCACACGTGTACGAAATGATAGACAGTCTGTCACTTGTACGTCTAATTTTATCTTTTCCCATCTCACTAATTCCTCTTCCACAACTCTCTACCTCTCAGCTGCTACCTGGCAACAAGATGGTTGCCTCGGCGACTGAGCTTAACAGCTTCACATTTACTGCCATGGGTGGTGTGGTGTGTGTTGGGGGGGTGGGGGCTTGTAATTGAGCATCCACATGAAGGCATACACTTTAAAATATATATATTTTTTAAATATCAGGGTTAAAAGTCACTCTTTAGGTTGGACTAAAGGTCTTCAGCTTGGTTTCAAAGTGTCGTCCAAACTTTTAACTGGCACTCGATGAAAGAAAAAGTTTTCTTTGAGATCATGTGTCTTGGAGTTTTAGCGCCTTTGCTTCCAGATCTTGTCAGGGCTAATTACTGTACCCTGAGGATCTGTTTGCACCTTTTCTGTGGCTAAAAATGTAGCGGGTCAAGGGTCAAGGCCATTAGATTTATGTCTTTATTCTTCACCTTGGTGCCTGTGTCAACCTTCAGAGGAGCCAAAAATGCATGCTTGAGTGGCGCGCCACGCCATTTAGAAGTGGTTAGTCAGCGTATAAACGAGCCAAGATAACTGATCTCCCACTGAGAGTTTCACACTGCAGTTCTGGAGCGGCGACAGAAGACGGCTTTTGGTTATATTGTGTCCGCCGAGCAAGAGCAGAAGTGGGAGATGTTTATCGCACGCCGAGCCGTTGACCATGTTTGGACAAAAAGAAGGTGCGCAAGGACGACGGAGGCAGCATCCTCGGTGGCCACTTGACGTTTTAATGGCAGGGAGGACGGGAAGACAGTGAACACAACGTGAAAAATCCAGGCGACATTTTTTGTACTCGGTCCAGACACTTCGGTATTACAATGGCGGTAACGAGCAGCTTTTGGCACCAGTGAGATGCTTGGCTCCCGATGGTTATTTGTGATATACAGCTAAATAGTGCCAATATTGCATGATAAGGCTCGGATGCAAGCTAGCTGGCTAGCGGCCATTAGCAAATTGGTTGTTAGCTTGTGTGCTTGTTTGTCCCCTCGCCCCCCACGATAATGCGCTCCATCGTACGCAGCTTTGCTTTACACCTTAGTCTTACTCAAAGGTGACTAGGAACCATTTTAGTTCAATATTATTAGCTAAATCTAAATACGACAGGCCGCGAGCAAGCTAACTTTAATTGATTAATGGGGCCGGATGTAGCGTATTTCGGTTTCAAGATAAATTGGGGAAACATGGGGAAGTTATTGAAGAAATATTAAATGTCGGGACACTTGTAATTATGATAACGTCTCATTTCCGTTCATATCAAAGAAAGAGTAATTCTAGGAAACGTTAGCGCTCGTGCTAATGGGCATATTGTATTGGGTAATTATGATTAGCCAGGATTGCTGGAGTGTTCTATGGAGTGAGGTTTGCGTGGGGGCTCCGAGTGGTCTCATCTTGTCCTGCGGGCTCCTTCACTGGTCCTCGTGTCACATTCAGTCTAATTGGAGAGGAATTAGTGCAACGAGTCTTGCTAGCAATACACACGCAGACACAAGAGCTCTCTTCTTCAGCGGTAATAACGAGCTGTCATTTCTCCAAGTATTAAAAATAACCCCCAACACTCCCTGCACAATTGACTTCTTTGTCATTGGTCATTGACATTGTATTTGGCAGCAAGACTGACACGACCGGTCGCCTCCCTGGGGCGTACGCGTGTGTGTTGCACGCGTGCGTTTCGCCTGTCGTGTCCTCTGGGCTCCGTTATCGCCATATCCTGGCGTCGAGCTCCATCTGTCTGGGCCGGCGTCCAAACGGTCCGCTCCGCGCGGTCTCTCGCGCCGCCGCCATGATGGCCGTTCAATATGTCTGATAGCGATGTTAAAGCCCTCTGGTGGAAAACCCACCCGTTAATTGAAACCAGCCCACTTGAGTGAGGTCATTCACTTGTCGACGGTGCGTTTATTGCGAACATTTATCCACTTAGCTCAGATGAACCTACGTGCTACCGCTCAAGCTCGGACTTTCTGCTGTAGGCGTCGACAGTCCGTCGTTTGCTCAAATGACCAAGAGAAAAAAAAAATCGTTTTAACTCCGTGAAGCACATTGAGATATCTTCTGTATGAAAAGCGCTCACTAAATAAAGCCGCCTTGCCCTGCCTTGTCTTGGCTTTGCAAAAAAAAAAAAAAAAAAGTACAAAACTGTGCTCCCTCCGTCGGGAATTCCAATCTGTACACGGCTAACGTTGACGAGTTACGAATCGTAAACCTACTGTAATTTTTCTCCTCGCCAATCTGAGGACAGTATGACTCCACTATGAGCACACTATGAGTTTGTTTTTATCGATTCAAGTGGCATGAATTGACTTTACTTCATCATGCCATCAATTCCACTAACACAAAAAACCCCAAAACAACTACAATAATCCCGTCGCATACACACAGATGCACCTGTCAGGTACCTTCGCGGACATCCGATACAGATTAAGCGCGCTTGGCTGGTGACGGCTTGCCGCTTGCCTGCGTCTCTTGAATGCGCATTGACCTGTGTGTTTAGTTACTGAATGTGTGTATGTGCGTGCGACCAGTTGCTCCATCAGCTTCCATTTACTGTCAGGCCTCTTGACATATCTCCGCTTCAGACAGGGGTCATAAATAGTCCACCAACAGACGGGACTTTACTTTGTGCCACTTGTCACACACACAACACACACATGCCGCCTGCCGACGTTTGCGGCCATTTTTTTTCATTTTTACTGAAGCGACGCAGCAAGCGAGACTTTCACCGATACTTCGAAATAAAAGAGTTTGAGTGAAACAAATGGTTGTAGATGAGTCATAAGTCAACTGGAAACCCACAATGCGTTTTCATTGCCAGCAAACATTTCGGCGTGTAGGTGTTTTTCAGCGTGTCAAAAAAGGGTGCACTCAAGTTCATTTTGCCGCACGAAAACGCCGGAGTTCCGTTCAAGATGCGAAAAAAAGAGATTCACTCCCTTCTTTTAAATGAATGACTGCTTTTTAAATGGCACTTTTTCTCTTGCACATTTCCAGAAAGGCTCAAGCTGGATCCGCGCGTGGAATTTACAGCTGCGCAAGAGCGTTTACTGTCCGAGTCTCAGCAGCCATCATTTCTCCTTTCACCTAAAAATCTGACTCTGATCCCCCCACCGCCCCACCCCCAATCGCTCCACTCAACAAGTTGCACATGTTGCGAGGTGACTGAAGCTCCTCCTCTCTGCCGACTGCGGGTTGTTAATGTTTCATTCGCCGAGTTCGGGCGGCGTGGATGAAAGGAACGCTGAAGGTTGGCGGGTGGCGGATGACACGCGAGAGCTCGCGGGTCTTTTCAGTTTAGATTTGTCGAGAAATACTCGACATGGGAAGACGAAAAAGTATGTCGGAAATGCGCTAATTTACCAACTGGAAGAAAAGGAATGCCCGAGGCTCAGAGTCTCACAGTCTTCACATTCAAATGAACAACTGGAGAAATACAAACGTGTACATGTGGAAGAGCAGGCGCTAATTCTGCTAACTTGCAGAATCTCTTTAAGCACGAGAAAATAAAATGAAGTAAATAATCATTCAGCTAGCATCTTTCTTGCGCCTTTTGTTTGACTTTGAAAAACATACCCTAACCCAAGCCACCTGCAAGCTCGCAAGCTAAAAAGGTTTCCAGGGGTTCCTCTCAGGTGGCGGAATCGTTTTGCAGCGTCAACTCCTCACTTGGGAATATAAATAATGACATTGAGTTGTTTCTTCAATCGTGGCACCCGGCAAAAATGCATTTTTGGGGCGTAAGCAGAGCTCGCTAGCTAACTGCACATTATTGTGGTAGAAATGGGCCTAGTAATGACAACTAAGTGATTCACAATCATACCAGCGTTGCTTTTTTTTTTTTAACCATGCCCAATTTTCGGATTTATCGGCGCACTCGCTCGCCCGCAATTCGCTCCCCTAAATTATTAAGTCGTATTGAGTCAGAGGAGTGTGTGAAAAGGAACTTCAGCATGCTAAAATATGGCCGCCGGCTCCTGCGTGCTACTTTTGGTGGGGATTTTGCGGTGGGTTGTGTGGGGGGGGGGTGCGCCCCTCCGTATCCGCATGGGACAGGGTGACGCATCATGCAGCACTCGTTTGAATATTTTAGCAGGAAACATTAGTGACGCGCTTACTTTTCTGCGCTTTCATCATTCTGTGCGGTCTGCCTCTGCCGCTACTTCCACCAAGATGGAGCAAAGTCACTCTCATTACGGGGACAATGTGCAGGAAACGTACGTGAGCATTTCTGAAATTCCAGCCAACTTCCTGGTTTAAAAATAGCGCTCTCGTTTTTACAGATGTGGCAGTGGAACCTGCGGCTACCGCATTAGTGATTATTGAGCATGATAGCACGCAGCATCCTGTCATGATAATATTCTCCTCCTAAGAATAATAATTTTACCACTACTTTAAGTAAAACGCTTTTCAAATGTTCATCGCGTAAACCGTTCGAAAGACGCTCTTTTCTATGCTATGCGTTAGCATGTCAATTGCTTTTCCTTACGTATGTTAGCATTACGCTAGCAAGACATTCGTAAGGTTGTCGAGTTGTTTTAAGTCTGATGTTTAGTTTGACAGAAAACCTCAACGGGTAAGTATGACCTGTTCACGATTTGTCAAATTGCTGCTGATTGTGACACGCCCTCCAAAAAAAAAAAAACTTTCGTCGTTCACACCCCGTCTGGCAACAAGAGAGGTGTTACATCCCAATTTGCAGCGTGCAGCTGGTTTGATTAAGCAGGCCTTGACCCATGTGTGTGTGTGTGTGTGTGTTTTCCTAGACATGCAAATGAGGGGCTTCCTGCGCAGAAGCCCCAGAGCGGAAAAGCGAAAAACTCCTGTTTTTGGTTTTGTTTTGTTTTTTACTGTCCTCATCAAATCACACCCACGCATGCAAGCTGTCTCCAATTGGTGGTTCCGTTTTTTTTTCTCCCCCCTCCTTAAACAGAGGAGTTCCTGTTTGTGCCACGTTTGACCTACCTCTCAAACCTTTCATGAATATTGTTATGGACTAAAGTGCCATCCAACTTGTCGCCTTGGAAACGGCAAGGAGAGGCTTTGTGCCAGCTTATGAACACAATGCAATGGCTGCCACGCACAATAGGATCGTGGGGTCTGTTTCTCCCCACACGCCGCCTTGCCGCCAAGACGCTGATGGTTTAAAGATGCAAAAAGAGCGAGGGTGAAAAATGGTGAAAAGCGACACGGCTTTGGGGGTGGGGGTTGAAGAAACAAAAATCAAGACGGTGACATCTTGCTGCTGAACGCTCCACCGACACTCTAATATTAGCAAATGGCCGACATTAAAATTCACTCCGGCAAGGAAATTGTTGGAATCGAGCTCAGGCGGCACTACGCGGCTTTCACATCTTTGCTGTTTCGACACAAAATACAGGAATCCCTCATGACTCAGAAGTTCCAGCACATTTAGATTCAATTATAATGGACTACATGACCTCAAGTCGCGCAGTTGGGATTGTTGACATGCTCAAACAAAAACCCCAAAGCAGCTTTGTAGCCATCGCTGGCTTCACATTGGCTCAAAAATAATACGCTCTTTAAAGTGCTTGGCCAAAAGTGATCCAAATTGGGTGAAACGGCTAATTGGACCGAGCCGATGTTGGGTGATGTATACACCCAAAAACCAGATGGGTCAAGGACCAACCACAATTGGGTAAACTTTTTGGGTTATTAATTTAACCTATATGGTGGGGAAGTGCACAAAATCCCACAAATCGGGTTGTTTTCTGGGTTATTCATTTGACCCCAATTTTTTTTCCAACAGCATTTTTGTTTTTATTTTATTTCACGAAAACAACCCAGCATTTTTTTTTTGTTTTTGGGGCATGTAGTAAGCCGTCAATTGTTAACACAAAGGTGCGCTTTGCCTGCACATTCTAAAAATATGAAATTATCTCTTTTGTTTTCCAGAGTGACTAATCCTGCTAAGCTTTGAACAACAGCCCAGAACGCGTGCAGTGTGTGTGTGTGTGTGTGTGTGTGTGTGTGTGTGTGTGTGTGTGTGTGTGTGTGTGTGTGTGTGTGCATTTCTGACGGGACTTATTGCTATTTAATGTGTTTGTGCCATCGGTGAGTCATCAATGCAGCATGACACAGTCTTGCAGAACGGTTAAGCTCCGCCCACTTGGCCCTCTGTCGCCCCATAGTGGGTAAAGTCACGCTTCCGTGTGTGTGTTTTGCTCACGCGTGCAAATAAATACTTTGTTGGCCGTGCAACTTTTATGGACGCATTTTATCTCACTCGATTAAAGTTTACAATTTAACGAGCGACACGTTTGTTTGCCGATGCGCAGATTCCGTCGCTATTTATCGCCTAATGCCGATTGGGCTGATGTTAGTGTCTCGCCGCGCAAATGAAGCATTAATGAAAGCTATAATTGCCGCCAATGAGAGCGAGCGGGACGGACTTTAGCGCATTTTTTTTTTGGGTCTCCTCCGTCTCTCTGCAAAGCCGGGACATCCGAGGAGCATCGCTACGGTTACCATATCCATGACAACCTGCCTCTCCTGGCGCTGCTATTATTGGCCGCGTCGTCAAGGAGACGGGGCGGCTCATTATGGGATGCGTGACGGAAATAGAAAACGGGGACTGGAAGCGGTACGGCGGTTCTGCGGCGTTAAAATCAGTAATGTAAACACATTTGTGTGTGTGTGTGTGTGTGTTCAACTGTTGTGTCTAGTTATCTAATAACATTACAGCACAATATGATATGATAACACCCACCGCATATCGGTTCTTCGTGTCTCACTTGTGGTTACTACAGTGGAGGGCTTATCATGTTATTGGGTTACGATCGCAGGTTAAAAAAAGACCAGTAGCAAAAAAAGAGGAGCAAATTAGCTTTTTTGGCCTATTCCTAGCAAAAAACAAAAACAAAACAAACAAACAAAAAAAATCTTCCACAAACATGGCTGACATACTGAACCGGGTCATTGCGGGGTCTACGGTATGTTTTAACTGTCAGGAAATCAGAAAGACGGCTTTGTGTTGATTTTGCAAGGGCGGCTCACGCCCATCTTGACAAGAGCGTTCTTCGAAAGAATGAAAGAAGGACAGTGTGACAGATGTGACGCGTCCTCACGGGGATTAGCGGCCTCATGCGCAACCCCACACACAACTCGGAGGCGATGACGCACAGACCCACACGCCGCACTCCGGTCGAGGGGCGGCGAGGGGGGTCAGGTTTTGCCCAACGGAAAAATCGACAGTTACGCAAGACGTTTTTCAGGACGTCATCATACAGTCCGACGAGCGCTCAAAGCAATTCCCAATCCAAACAAGCGAAGACGCCAAACAGCCTTCTGGGAATCCATACAAAGAATGATTCTTGGACTTTGATCGCAAACCTTTGGGTCAGATTGGCTGACCATACGGTATCCACGGCAAAATAATGCGATTCACTGGAAACTTTATCGTATTTTTCCCCAATTCAAACCAATTTCTTGCTGTTTTGATTCAAACGGAAGGGCTACTCACCAGATTGGAGTTGGTGGCGTTGGAGTCGTCCTCTGGGAAGGGGATGTAGACGGCTAAGGCCACACAGTTAGCGAAAATGGTCATCAGGATGATGATCTCGAACGGTCTGAGAGGAGGAGGCGGATTAAGGAATACACGGACAAAGCGCGGACGATACGCAAGCCCCGGCGGCGTCATTCGTCTTACTTAGATTGCCATCGATCCCCGGGGGCCCGACTCGCTCTTTAAACGCCGGCATCACCCGTTTTCTAACAGGTGGCATTTGTCACTCTGATCAATGCCTCAATCTTAACTGTGAAAACATCATTTTGTGCACACGAGGAAGAACATTAAAGGCGCGAAATGATGCGATCTATGGGCCCACTTGTCTCGAGAGGGAGCGCGCATGCCCAAATATGGGCGCAGTCGCGTGGAAGACGGGATGTGTCTGGAGGAATGAGGGAAAGACACTTTTTTTTGGGGGGGTGGGGGTGCAAGGTCCTTGAGAGGCGAGTGACCTCATTATTTTTGGCCGGGCGAGCGAGCGGGAGCCAGCGAGAGAACGTGAAGGAGAGACAGAGGAGGTCTGCTTTTCATCAGCGCAATTACTCCCTCCACCTCACCCTTCTCCCTTTCGGCTAGCAAGCGTGTGCACCTAGCAGAAAAATGCTGGCCACGGTGGGCCATTTTCGGGGTCAATGCTTCACTGTTGGACACCATTTTTTTTTTTTAAACGTGTATCCACCGTATCAAATAATTTTCCCGAAAAACAACTCCTAGTCCAACAACTGCAAAATCCAATTTGAGCAAAAACGTTAAACGCAGTGCAGCTACGTAGTGCTCGATCCACACCGTAAAGCACAATTCATTCGCTTATTTGAAGACGCATCGATTTACTGAACGGGATTGGACATCTGTGCGTTGATGCGGCAGCGACGAAAAGGTTTCGCTTTTTGGTTGAAAATGGCTTTCTATAATAATATCATTTTGTTGGCGGTGCAGTGATGGCTCACGTCGCCGGTAAAACGGCCCTAATGGGTTATAAACCTCAAAAGTGGATGGGCTCTCGACAGGATGAAGAGTAAAGAGTTGAAG
>CAAKHF010002112.1:0-11492 GCA_901007745.1 Hippocampus kuda | reverse complement strand
GAGCAGAGCGAACTAACACACACACACACACACACACACACACACACACACACACACACACACACACACACACACGCACACATAGATCCACTCCACATATATACAGTTCTATGGAATATATATGTTATATATGTGTGTGTGTATATATATATATATATATTTATAAAGTGTTTGACAATAGTTCATATACAAAAACACTCCACGGCCTGAGCTTGTGGCTTCGAGTCTCTAGATTTTATCATTCTTGTTTCAAGTGTTTTCTCTATTTCCAATGCTTTGATTTGAGCGTCGACTGAGCGGCAAAGACAGGCAAGGAAAAACAAGATCAAGTCGTTAAAATAAGAAGGAGATGATCACATCACATAAACCCCATTTATAAAGTGTGGGGGGGAGGGGGTAACTGATGAAAAAAGGGAACAAATGACTAATGAACAGTTGTAAAGCTGAATCTGCAGCTCATGGAAATTTCTCTCTGGCATTGTTGATAAAGAATAGTTTGCTCACGTCCCCAGGCAGCCTGTGTGCAGCTTATCAGGCTGTTGTTGCTTGGACTTGTTTCACAAATGGAACAGTTAGGAAATATACATTCAGGCATCAAACAGTGATCAATGGGCCTTCCTGCCCCATGGTGAATCATGAAAATACAAAAAAACAAGACCAAAAAAATGTCTTTACACTCATCTAGCTGTCTCGTAGTACGAGCCCAGGACTTTGGCATAAATGACTGCTTCAAACCTAAATATCAGGCATGACTTCTTGAAATATTTTGTGCATACTCTTAGAGCAGGGGTCACCAATGGGTGTTGCCCCCGGGCAGCAGGTAGCCCCCAAGGACCACATGAGTAGCCTGCAGGCCTGTCATATAAAAGGTGACCAGCAATTGGACATTGTGATTTTGTAGGAATGTTGTTGAACTAATCCTTTGAGAATGTAAACACTGGAAGAGACTGAAAGTCGATGGGCGCCCACTCCTTGTTTTTCCACGGTGAATGCTCGAAAAGATCATCAAACTTGGACGTCAAACTCCATCCACACAAGATGGAATTGAAAAAGCTTGGTAATGTATTGTCACCAATCTATTTAGTAGTCTCGCTTCTGATTAGTGCTCATTTGGGTGATTTTTTTTTTTAGTTGGAAGCCCTTGGATTTGCCCAAAATGACTGCTTAAATCCAAATGGCTTATTTCCTGTTCAATGTCAAGTGTGACTCCTTAAAACTTCAACATGCATTGTGTTACATTCGACACATCCTCCCAATTTTGTGTCAACAGCAAATTTCTTTTTTCTTACTTTCTAGGTGGTGCTACTGAGTGATTTTCTTTCTAGGGGTCATGTTCGGGGCCACTAAAATACATAGAATTACCACAGAATATCTACAACTTAACCCATGGCCGTCTGGAACAATATGGAACATTGACAGTACACAATTAGATATAAAAACAATACAAAAAAAAAACATGTAAAAAGATACCGAAAATAAATAAGTTAGTTTTTTCAGTGGTGGTCAAAATAAAGGTGTCAAACTCATTTTCATCGCAAGGCCACACTGTAGTCATAGTTTCCCCGAATGAGCCATTATCTGGGAATTATATACATATAGCACTCCATGATGTTATTGCATTTATATGCAAGTCATTCTTATATATTTTTAGCAAGAAATTAAATTTGAAATCTCAAATCAAAGGAATCCTCTCAGGACAACCAAATGTTAAGAAGGGATTTGCTGAAGAAAAAAAAATGTCTGTAAAACGTGAAAGAAAATTTTTTTATTTTTTGTTGTTGTTTTTTTACCAGAATGAAAAGAGTGAGTCCATTAACAAGAACCATGAAGTGGATCGACTTTATTTGCTTTGCTGAGCAACAAAAAAAAAAAGATACGGCCTTCAGTTTGACACATTTGGTATTCAGTCTCAAATGTGTTTGGGAAGAGAACAAAGCATACTTGGTATATTTCGTCACCATCTATTAAAGTATGCTCGCAAAACGAAGTCACATTCTGCATTCTGCATGTTCTTTTTATTTTCCATTAAAGTTCTTGTTGTTCATTTAATGTGTTTGAAGTGAGGACATGCATACAAGCATATTGTTATTTTCCCAGCTGAGAAGCTATGTTTGTTTGCCTTATTTCATTCGTTGGTCAAGCAAACTGACAAAGAAAAAAAAACTCTCCACTTTGAGTCAGAAAGACAGATTCTCATCTCCTTCTTGTGGGCGTCTCATTTTTTCGTGAAGGCGAGCACAGAAGATTAAAATTGTTGTCAAAAATAAACATATAATTTCTGTCCTTATTTTCTCCTCAATTACAGGGCACGGTCAGAACTGGGCTTGTCGTCGGGGAGAGTCTGGCCCTCACAAGAACATAGCGGCTAAATTTGGGAGTCTGCTCTCCGGTTAACCTCCGTCGCTTTTATTTTCCCATTCCAAGAAGCGCTGCAAGTGGAAGAACAAAGGCAAGTGCTGTCTGTCAATCCGTCCGTCTACCTTAAGGATGTCCAAACGTTTTCCACGGTGGACCAAATACAGAAAAATGGCAGAAAGTGGTGTCGGGAAGACTTAACCTTGTGTTTCTGAAACATGCTAAAACAAGTTCAGTGTGCTGATCAAACATATGCGAAGTAGTTAATCATATTCAAAGAAATAAAAAACAGTCTCATTTTCAGTAAATTTGAAAAAAAAAGTACGTGGCCCCTGGTCTGCTCATCCGATACATTCTTATCAAATCTTCCAATGCACTCTTGAGGGATTTTCATCCTCTGTCATTTGCCATGAGGCCTGCTACAGGTTGCAGCCATTAAACAAACTCTCCCCTCTCCTTAATGCCCCGTTAATGTTTAATGTTTTTACATACAAGTAAAAAATGACAGGGCAGGTGAGTCTAAAACGGCACAGAGCCACTTCGCTCTAGCTTTACAAGAGTCGCCGTGCTCTGAGTCTTTGGCGTGCTCCGCTTTTATAGCTGCCATCAAAACGAGGGTAAGTGAGAGGTGTAATTAAAGATCTGCGTAAAGCTCTTAATGGGCCTTTCAAAAGGCTTTTCCCTGCGCCTGTTCCAAGTTGCAGTTCAGTTTGGTGCTGTTTTTTTTCATAAGATGAAATGCAGTGATGATATTTTGTATTGACAACTACCATTTCCTCCAGTGGTGATCCAGGTTTGAACGGTGTCCTGTGCCAAAAGAATTACAAGGTACTGTACTATGCTAATAATGCTGACATGACTGATTATCACCAAGTTAAAGTTGGAGCCCATCCCCATTAAACAACAACACACTGAGTCATTGAGAATATGTACCGTGATTTCCGGACTATAAAACGCACCTGATTAAAACTAGCAACAGCTAAATTTAGCCATAAAAACACACTTGTACATACAAGGGCTGCTTCCTGTTAATGGCCGCGAGTCTCCACGTTATAGCGTGGGATATTTGCAAAGAAAGAGGTCAGACAGATGGATGGATTTTTTTTCAACATTTTTATTTACATTAAACACTCCCCCCACCCCCCACCCCCAAACAATGCCGGACGCAGCCAGTTACACGGTGGCAACCCAGAACCTCTTGTTCTTTTTCTCAGTCACTCTTGTCACAGGAGGCCAGTTCGCCAAAGAGCTTCATCCCACAGCAGAGTCCACATAAGGCCTTGGTAGTGCAGCCTTTGGAAAGCCGTTTGTTACGTGATATGGGAGATGCAGGGTATGTCGCTCGATGGCTCGAACTGTTGTTTTCTGTGGCTAGCCGTTAGCATCTTTCAACAGTAGCCGGCAATGGTGGGAGTCGGTCACCAAACAAACAACAGGGAGACGGGTCTGCAAAGATGACTGTATTTATGCCACGTGTTCCCTCCGCTCATTCAGATCAACTCAAGATGCTGAGTCTCGCTCTACTCTATCTTCTATATTTGCACCTACACAGATGCATACAGCTACGCACACAGACCTCCGCATTTTAGGCAACTCGCATGCACACTCCAACCACAAATGGCTGATGAAAATTCAGTTTTTCATTGGTCACATGCCTCACATCGCCCAAATTTCCCATTTGAACAGCAATATTTACATGTCATGATGCTCTCAAAAAAATTAATAGCATTAATTGCATTACCACACCCCCACAAATGCAAGGTAAGGACAGACCAACAAGATGCATTTTGGGCTGAGCAAAACTGAATGGGTACTCCTTGGTATAGAAAATGAATTAATGCACCGTGATTGCCTGGCAACCAGTGCAGAGTGGGCCCTGCTTCTTAGTCAAGACAAACGTACTTTTACATTTATGTAAAACAATTTGGAGTCCTCAGTGAACCCAACATGCATGTTTTTGGAATGTGGAAGGAGGCTGGAGAAAACCCAAAGTGAACATTGCAAACTCCACACAGAAGGGCTGGATTTGAGATTTGAACCCAGATCTTCAGAATTGTGAGGCAAACATCCTAACTACCGAATTGAGCGATTTAGTTTCAACAAAACTGGTGAAAAGTTGTATAGATGAGAATGTATTCCATTTTGCTCACCCTGGAATGCAAATCAGCTTCCCACCAGTCTCTTCGTAATTCTCAATGCACCAGAAAGTCAGCAAACAAATGAAAGACATGTAAATATGAAATTTCATTTTTCACTTGCATTTGACTCTTTGACGTACTTATTGACAATGACTACATACAGTATGTCAGCCTTTATGTTGATCATAAAAAAAAAGGATGACCACCTTTTTTTTTATTTTTTTTTAATTGTTTTGACTTTTTGAGAGAACATTCCAGGGACTGCTCGCCAGCTCTGCAGGCATATAGACTTTCTTAGCAAGATCATCCAACAGCCTTCTCCTCCGAAATGCTCACCCAGAGGTTTGGCACATTGATTTACATTGCAAGCTTATTTCTAACGTGCCTCTCTGGAGTGGTGAATTTGCGTCCGCTCTCCTCATCTTTCTCATCTGTGTATCCTTTGGTGTCATGGTGCCACCAACGTGTGCAGTGACTGATCGATGGAATATCTTGCCGTGAATCCAATCTCCTGTCAGGTCTAAGAAAATTAACAATGTTCATAATACTGCAACGGGGTGGTGGTGGTGGTGGGGGGGGATCAAAAATGATTAGATGTGTTTGACTTCACTGCTTGATGGAAATGTGGTGAGAGGGAATCAGGGTCAGGGATAGACTTGCCTTGCAGTATGACTTTGTGCTATTTTTCCAGGCCGTGTGGTCAAAGATTGAGAGCGCTTGTCAACGGAAAATGAGAGCGAGTGAGAGAAATGTGTGTATTCGCGTGTGTGTGTGTGTGTGCGTGCGTTCATGTGATGGGGGCTGTATAGACGGACAGACTGGGGGTTGTGGGGGTAAGACAGAGTGGTGAGTTCCATTTGTAGTTGCATCCATGCTGGCGATTTGTGGCCACAGCACTGAGTCACGTTTGCCTCATTTTTGGGGATTCAGACATGAGAAGTGACGACGTGCTTTTTGATGAAAGAAAAAGGAAAACCACCTGGCCAGCCCGAGTGCTCCGCTTCTCCCCTTCAGGGCAAAGATGGCGGTTTGAGTAATGCGACCGCCAATATACTGCAGCGTAACCAGTGGACAGAACATATTCAGTCAGCAGACATGGCGGCAAGCACGTAACGCTTCGGTGTCTGCAGCTTTTTCCGAATGGCACAATGCAAATCGGGAGACGACATCCATTAAGAAGTAGACTGAAATCCCCTTTGTGTGTTTCCAATGGTATCAAGTCTCACTTCTCCAGACTTAGGACAGGCATTGGAGTGAGGCCATGTCCACATGAACATGTTTTTTGTTTTTTTTTAATGGATTCGCTTTTTTCCTTTTTTGTCCTTGAACCGGGGTAACTGTTTTTTTTTTTTTAAACTTCAACATTGGTGTAGACATGTCATGTTTTTAAGGAGACATTTCTTCAGAAGTGAGCAAAAGTATGGCCTGAGGGCCATATCCGGCCCTCACAGTGACCATGAGAATGTAAAATATAAGGTACTTTTATCGAGAAAATTGTATTTTTATTCTATGTGGACATTCATATAGGCAAGATCAGCAAGTAAGAGATTCAGGCAAGTATTTTTCTGAGAAACAGACAAGCAAAAATGACAACAGTGATCCTAATATTTTCAAAATTTTTATTTCCTGCACGGTGGAGGGAAGAGGGCCGAGAGGATTTAGCTTGATAATACTGTTGGTGAATCTACAGTTTCATCCACTGTACTGTATGTATTCGGTTCACTATAAGTTATCACTGTATCAAAATACATCACTGTCAACAATATTATACTTCCCACTGTCCAGTATTTGTGAGCCTTGACTAGGAACCGCTACAATGAGTTGGCGATTGGTGCACAACATTAATATTATGATTTTAAGTGTAAAGATGTCATTTTAATGACTGCTTATAATTTTGTTTAAATGTTATATTTCCTAGTTATACCAATACATACCGTATCTACATGCATAGCAATTTATTGAAACAAGACAGTGTGTTTTTTCTAAATACAAACTCAAAGTTGAGGTTAGCATCTTGGCTTGGCCCTCGGCAACCAATTTCTCATGTGGCCCCTTTGCCAACTTAATTGCCCATCTCTGCATTTCATGCTGGGTTTTTTTTCAACATTTTAAGTGGTTGTTGCAGTAAAATGTGTGTTATGCTTTCTTCAAAACGCAGAGTTTGACTTTCATCAACACAAGACCTGGCGTGGAGTTAGGCGTTTGCAACCAGACGAGCGGCGACTACATTAAGAAAAGCAGGCACGTTTGAAGACACTTAAAAGCATGGAGTATGTTTTCGCTCACGCAGGCCACATTTCATGACATTACGGGATTATATTTTTCAATTCAGTGTATGGACTCGTGTACGAGACACATATAGCAGACATAAATACATTTATTTACGTTGCACGTCTTACTTAGTTGCCGAAATGTCCATGTTCCTGTCCGTGGGTAAAACTATCAGAAACATTGAAGGAGTACAGTAAAACCTCCGCTGACGAACGCTTAAGCTCACGAACTTTTCGCCTCAAGAACATTAAATTCGCGAGCATATAGTCTCTGCTGACGAACTATTTTTCGGCGGACGAACCAAACCACGCGGTCGAACAGCGCCACGGTGGTGGCCACGAGAAGCTGACGCACGCTCACGGCGTCCCAGTTCGTCACCCCCTTTCTTTGAGTGCTGACGTGGTTTGTGTTTGATAGACATTTTGGACCATATTGAGTGTACTTTTGCTAGTATGGGACCGAAAAAGACCCCACCACAGGCTAGTGTTAAACCTAAGAAGACGTTAAAGAAAATTACGATCGAGCAGAAGAAGGAGATCATTGAAAAACACGAACGAGGTGTGCGTTTGTGTGACTTAGCGTCCCAGTACCAATATGCTAAGTATAAGAGTAAGAGTAAGAAGCAAAGAAGAGAAGCCACACCGGAGGTTGAGTTACCTACAGTCCTTATGGAAGGTGACTCTCCTTCCAAACAGTAACTCCCTCCCTCCCTCCTCCTCCCACTCCATTCCATCAAGCCATCAACTACCATCACAAAGGGAAATAAAACGACTTTATTGTACAGTACAGTGTACCGTATTTCTTTAATTACAATACAATTGCACATTTATTATGCATAAAATAAGGTATATTTTTGTGTAGTTTTAAGGCTTATTTAGTCGAAAATTATGTTTTATGGGGACCTGGGAACGGATTATTCTCATTTTAATGGTTTCTTATGGGAAATAAATGTTCGGAAGACGAACTTTTCGCCTTACACACACTTTCTGGGAACCAATTATGTTTGTGAGCTGAGGTATCACTGTACTTGCATCCATTTTCTGTTATAGAAGTCAGACTAGACCAAGGATTGGTCACTCGTCAATGGCAGGGCACTACGAATAAGTCCTTTAATGAAGGCATTTTTGAAATAGATTTACGTTCATTTCGGATGGCTCGGATATTTTATATCACAAACATTTTGGAACTGCACTGAAAAGAAGGAAGGCCCATAGCTGAAGTCAACTTCAGGGAGCGAGCTCAAATGCTTCAAATAATCAACTCTGCACAGATAACAAAAAAAAAATCTTGACATACTTCTACAAAATTCTAGGGCGAATGCCGCTCATGTTCCTCCAGTCTGCAGCCTGGTCCCTGTACACACGTTACCGTCCCGGCCTGTAATCTGGGCTTGTCGTCTGTGTCACTTAGACCTCCGGCCACCTAAATGACCACCAGTGGGCATCAATTGCTCAGGGTGCGGCAATGAGAGTCTCCTTAACTACTGCATCTCTTCATCTGGACTATGTTAAATGACTGTGCCCTGGCGGGTATATTTTGGATTGGATTTCTGGCTACTTTTTGTCGATGAATGAATGAGTAACTTGTGTTTCATACCATCCACTTGGCTTTGGAAGTCATCTCCTTGTGTAATATTTTTACATGGCAGAAATATTATACCCCAGCAATTGTCTAAACAATCAAACTGTAACAGCCTTGTTTAAGTAAAAGAAAACAAACCCAAAAATGGAAAGCCTGAACCTTACAGCAGCAGCAGAGGCTCGGTGCCATACATCTTCCCAATGAATGTGCGAGCCAACTATAACATAATAAAATGAAAAGCGTTTTCTTGAGAAATAATGTATGAGCGTGTCAGTTTATCAAAGCGGTTTACACGTACTGCAGACCCGTTGAGGCACTAACTCAGCCTGTGTGGAACCTCACGCCATTTGCATTGTACGCGAGAAGGGTATTGCCGTATACAGTAAAGCTGCTGCTAGGGACCAAGCATTCATCAACCATTTTCTGAACCGTGAACACTTTTTTCATCTAATTGCCTATTTTAGTATTATAAACCCCAAATCGACCCCAAAATACTTTCATATATTTTCAAACTCATCTTGCATTACCTTATTGTTAATATGTTTCTCAAAATACTTAGCATGACATTCTGTCTGCATCTTTGGACGTACCAAAAATAGCACAAAATTGCGCGGGTATGTATGAATAGGTGAGTTTTGACTAAAAGCTGTTAGTGAGGCTTCATAGAAAAAAAAACATGAATAGATGGATTTGTGGATTGGTAGCCATGAATAGACCAGGACTCAGAAAATTACTCCTCCCCCCCACCATTATAATTTTTTTGGGCGTAGAATGGTAGACCTAAAACTATGATGTGGTACAAAACTTGCTGTTATGATCACAATTCAATTCAAATACATTACTGGAAGAGGACAACAGGCCAAACAAAACTGATTATCTTGAGCTTTTTAACACCTAAAAAAAAATAATGCAAGCATCTACAAAGATTTGGTAGTTAGCATTGCATTTACCGCTGTTGATCTCCATTGCCTTTGATCATTTTTTCCCACTTCTTTGCAGTGTGCTCCCGTCCCTAACTCTTTTGTTTTGCAGACTATGAGAGAGGTAACTCTGCACACACTTCAAAAGTCTCTCCAGTGGGTTTGAGACTCACAAATAGCAAAATGACAGTCATTGTTCCCTTCGACAGTAAACTTGGTGGGCTGCACTCGCTAAGCCAGACACACAAGAAAACCGCTACATGAGTAGTCAGTGCAGCTCGTGAAGCTCAGTGTGGTGGGGTCCCGTGGGCGACAATAACTCATCTGTGAGACACGCGTATGATTCCTTGTCTTGATATGTGTCATGTTAGAATTGCACTTCATCATACGACGAGGCATTTTCATTCACTCATTTGGTATTACCGTACATTGGTATAAATAGAGCAGAGTAAGTCTATCCATGGAAAAATGCCATTTTTAACAGTGTTACCACACACAATAAAGACTAACAAGAAACATCAAAGGTCCAAAATGATTTATGTGCATACATCTGTCAATGAGTCATATTATTCATTTTTTCTCCACAGTTATCTTAGCGTGGATACGAGTGTGACATGTTTTTGGCAAAACATGACACGGATGACCATTTACTGGACAATTTTCACAATATTTTGTGAGCCTGAAGAAATCAGCCTGTTTTGATGGGGCTGTTCTGTCACATGTAAATTAGTCCCTGCTTATCCGCATCCCACTGCGCAGACAACTGCGAGCATGCCTTTTGTTAACTATGAAGTCAATAAAAACATCCATTGCATTTTCACTTGTTGAGACACCACTTCATGAGCAAGCTGCCAAATTTGACTTGGATCCGTGTATGTGGCGCATGCAGCTGGCATCACCAAATACCAAAACCGTCTCACCGTGAACTTTGCAAGCTGCAACTCTGCTGACCTTCTGCCTTGGACAGTATTATTTCCGTGTAGTCCGCACAGAGCCTAATGTAGCTTCTAAGTCATGGCAGGGGTGGGGTGGACTCAGTAGGGCAGGCGGTATTATTCAAACTAGCCACAATTTTACATGGCATTCGGGCCAAATTCAGAGCAGAATATTTTTAGGCAGACAACAAAAGATTTACTTGGTTGTTTAATTTCCCACTTGATTGGTGGGCGGGCACTCCATTCACCCACCTATTTCTATCCAAGCAATTCAAAAGGACATTTTCCACAATATGTAGACAAAACCCCCCCCATCATGGTATATCCTTACATAGCATCTTCTGATACTACCTCCAAAGATGGAAAATTCTGTGCCTCTCGTTTTGTGTCAGTACCCTTTATCCCAAACAGGAATAAAGGCACAAAAATGCTGTTTTTTTACTGCAGGGGTTGGGGAGGTGGGTGGGGGGGGGGGGAGGTGGCGGTAGCTGCACCTTCCCCTCTTGTCTAACAGCTTCTTATATATTTAGTCAGTGCCCCCAGACCCTGACAGCAGCTGCTGCTGAGGTTTGGGTGGGAGCTCATTACTCCGCGGTGGAGCCTAGCCAAAAGTCAGGGAGGCTTTCTTTTTTTGGGCTGCTTGATTTCATATGGGTAAATCTTAGCGCTATATGCGCTGTGATCTGTTCCATGTGTGAAGCGTGTGCCACCGGCAGTCATCTTTACCGCCCCACATCCCCCCTCCCCAATTTAACTCAAATTAACTTCCGTTTTTGGAATCCTGGATGCACCGAAACAGCCCAATTGGTCGAAAGGCCTCATTTTTCTTTCTTTCTTTTCTTGACACATTTATCCTCTCACTTGTCAAAAAACTGACTCTTGTGGAAGACTTGCTCCCATCGTCAAAAGGAGAAATACTATGGAAGAATCTCGAGTCTTGCCTTTGGCCTTCCTGTGTGGAGTTTGCGTGTTCTCCACATGCTTGTGCGGTTTTTCTCCGACATCATCCATCATTGTGAACTATCAATTAATGTGAAGACCATTCAGATATTTGAAATCTATTTGTTAAATCAGTGGTTCTCAAACTTGTTTTACGATTTGTTTTACTGTTTATTGTATATGTTAAATTGCTCCATGTACAGCACTTTGTATGCAGCGATGGCTGTTTGAAAGATAAGATAAGATAAGATAAGATAATCCTTTATTTGTCCCACACTGGGGAAATTTACAGCCTTCAGCAGCAAGATTGTAGGTAGAAAGAAGAGAAAAGATTAAGACAAAAGAAAACACAG
>CAAKHF010002107.1:64936-84357 GCA_901007745.1 Hippocampus kuda | reverse complement strand
CCAGATAGCCATCTCACAGCCACGAAGCTCGTGCACAGATGTAAGCACACACACACCCACACACACACACACACACACAGTATTTTTTTGTGTGTATGATTCTCCATTTGACTATAAATAAAAATTTGAAGACAAGACTTCTTTAAGAAAAGCAACAGCAAACAATTTAAAGATACATTTCTATTTTATCAAATCAATTTATTTCATAAAAATAATAATAATAGTGTTTCATGATTACATGATTTTGAAATGACTTTTGTCGATTCAGCTTTTATCAAATTCTCCCACGGACTCACATCCTTGATCAGCAAACCCGGCACTCGTGTTTCCAACTTTTATCTGCAGTTCATTTGAGTTTTGGGAGAAGACACAGACTGCTTGAAGAATCAATATTTTGTTTGGGCTGAAGCAGAAAAAAAAACTGATAAAAGTCATGACTGGCGTCAGATTTTCCTGTGTCCTGTGGCCTGGTTCAAACCGGGCTATTAGAGCATAAACAAAACAATGTCCCTGAGGTGCTGGAGCACAGTAGAGGGTGAGAGCCTTGAAATTATACAGTGAGATCATCTTCCACTTCATAGGGATGAGTGACTCGCAGATTTTTGGAACAAACCATTCACCGTACGTGTTCTCCTTGGAGCAAATTTGGAAGCGAGAAATAGGCCACCACAAGGAAGCGCCTTATTTAAGGATGACTCACTGTTGTTTCGAAACTATTGCAGGAAAAAAAAAAATCATCATGAAAGAGTCGCATCTAAAAAGGCAATTTTCATATTTGTTTGACAGGATAAAAGAGTAAATAGAAAACATATTTCCGTTCAATATGAAGTGAAAGAACACATTCATTGTTGTACTTTGTTTTATTTTTCATGGATCTTATCTGATGATTAGCAGGTTGATCGGTGTTGGACGAAACGTGATGCCCGAGGAAACACATCTTTAGATGATTATTCCAAAGAGGCTCCCCCCCGAACTAGTCATGGGGGTGGTTATCTGTGTGGACTTGCATGTGTTGAGTTTCCTCTGGGTGCACTGGTTTCCTCCCACAGTCCAAACACATGCATTTTACATTATGTGGAAACTAACTTGCCCCCAACTGTGGTTGCCTCCATTCCTGTCCACATGCATTTTAACACAGTGACATGAACGGAAAGGTAACAACTTGATTTGCATGAGTATTTGACTTTCTGGAAGTCTATGTCCATCTGGTAAAAATTAGCAAAACTTTTTTGAGGCCTCATGTGGAAATAAGTTGACTGGTCTGACCATGATTTTAAACCTGAGAAATATTAGTCAGTAATTGTGCTTCTCATGTTTCTGAAATGTTACATTAAGGATTTAACTTTTCTTCGAACAGAAAAAAAAAAACACGAGGAGGTGATTCAGTCTCCAGTTTTGATACTATTGCAGCTTGTCACTTTTTTTTTTTTAAATAAACACAGAGTGGAAACTAAACTGAGAACCAAGGTTAAGCTTCGGTCTGTCTTCAACAGCTCTGTCAACAAACACATGAAGTCCCATTCCTCCAGGAGCATGTAGTTTGTGATGGATGGAAAGTAAAAAGACAAGGGAGAAGATCTTTTGCCAAAAGAAAATAAAGAACAATGCGTCTTTCATTCCTTTAGTAGATGACATACAAACATACTGTACAATGTTGCGGCTGATATTGTAACCTAAATACACTGAACCTCGACTTTTTGACAACATTATTATGCATAGAGTCTGTCTCCACGGACAAGCGGTTAACACAATTCCCGGAGGGCAAAAACGCAAGTCAGTCACCCTGATGGAAGAAAATTTGAACGTAAACAGTGTAATACTGTATCACTTAAACCTGCGGTCCCCAACCTTTTTTGCCCCACGGACCGGTTTAATGCAGGACAATATTTCCAGGGACCGACCTTTAAGGTGTGACGGATAAATAGAACAAAATAATAATAATTTATGACCTGCATGAAAACGGCGGTATTTTCGTGACGTAATAATAAACACGAATCATGACACGAGGATCGTCCGATCTGGCCGCTACACTCTCTGGTCACTATGGTAACATTTAATTGTGCCTTCAAAATAAAATACACAGCAAATACAAAGTGCATGAAAAATACAACTCACCATCACCTCATATTATGCAGAGTGGGCTTGATGCGCAGGAATCTCCTGTTGAGATAAATCTGTATCTTTAGTAGGACTCCTGATACTGTCTTATTAAATGTAGCCTCCTTTGTCTTGGAAGTCGTAGGCTCCTTTTCTGTCTCCTGGCTGGGCCTTTTCCCCTTCCCAAAGAAACAATCCCAAAGACGTTTGTTTTTTTACTCATTTTGCTAGCTCCTGTGTTTCATTTTAGCCGTAACCTATCACGTGAACGAGAAGCTCGCATTGACCAGCGTCAAGAGTGACATCCTGTTAGGAAGGGGCCAGCCAGGCAGCCTCCTCAGCCAGGGTGCTCTGCACCTCACACCTGAGACTCGTCAGCTCATCACCCACCTGTTGCCTATCTGCTCGTTTGGACTGGTACAAATTGACTCTCAGACCATTCCTCAGTGCAAGTTTGTGCCATCACCACGCCAGTGGACTCTGTTGCCATTTCCTGCAGCTTCTTGTTCTTTGTGTGGGCATTTCCCTTGTGGACTCCTCGTGCTTTCCACCGAGTGACTTTGTGAAGACTCTTCAATAATCTACGCAGAGTATTGGCTTCAACGATACCTGCCTGTTGTCGTGCTATTGGGGTCACATCCAAACCCTAACACATCCTGTAGAATACGGATGTTACAGAGAATCCGGTGTTTTTTCAAAATAAAACATCTTTCCAATTCCGAAATCAATAAAACGGAAGTAATGTAAGTTCTTTTCTTCTTTCATTGCGGCCCGGTACCAAATGATCCACAGACCGGTACCGGTCCGCGGTCCGGGCGTTGGGGACCACTGACTTAAACGACAGCAAGTGAAAAGTAAAGGTAATGATGAGGAAAGATTTCCATGAGAACAGGAGCCATGTTGTCGCGGCAACTGGCAGCTTTTCTGAAACGAAGACAGAATGTGAGCAGAAATGCAGCTGTTTGAGAAGGAAGGCGACAATAAAAAGTGACTCCATGCAGAAGAATATTAAAGTCAGCACGTGTGTACACATCTATCTATATACCTATCTATCTGTCTATCTATCTATCTATCTACTTTTTTCCCAAAAATATATGGAGAAAAAGAAAATAAATAACGCAATCAATAGCTAAAGCGAAAGATGAACGGCTAAAAGAAGCCTCATGAACTATACCAAGGTTGCAAAAATAGCCCCATCCAGTGTTGAAGACCACCAGCATGGAGTGATATTGGCTGACATGTGTTCTGCAGCTTGACTGTGCACACTGCTGGTTTTTGTTGAGAAAGTTGTGTGTGTTTATCATCTTTGGCTGACTTCCATGAGATTTTGACACTTAGCTGCAGGCAAGCTTGGTGAAGTTGGACCAGGGAGAACAAAGACGGAACCGGGAGAGTGAGCTATCCATAATCTTTGCACAAGGAGTGCACTGAGAAGCTAGAAAAAGGCTTGTAAATGTCCCTTTCTATCCCACCTTAGTGGGGAACAATCCCTCTACAGCTGTTAAAGGTTTCCTTTTATCCCTCTTCCCATTTTAAAGCCTGTTTCTCATCCTTCGATCCCTCAGTCGTATACATGTGGAAGCCATTTGTTTCATGTCAAATGTCTTAAAAAAATCATGCTTGAACTCTCAATAGGTTGCACACTGAAGTGAAAAACATCTTCAACAGAGAAATATGTGTGATTGTGACCGCAAATAGTTGTTTGTCTATGTGCGCCCTGCGAATGGTGGGCAGCCAGTCCAGGGTGTTCCCCAGCCAACTGCCCGAAGACAGCTGGGATGGGCTCCATCAAGCCTGCGACCTCTCGTAAGGTTAAGCGGAATATAAAATGGATGGATTGGACTTGACAACCATGTGCATTGACATCATCTGTAGAACTAGAGTGAAATATTGTCAATCACAATTTTTATTGAGAATCAGCAGTCGACATGATTACATTGTACCACCTGCAAAGGAGGACTCCACCATTCACTCGCATTGATTATTACTTCATGGATCTTATTATTGTGAAAATGTCATTTCACACAAACAGGTAGATTTTTTTTTTTTAAATTGACAATGGGGGGTTTTTTTTCAACCAATATGTAGTTTTCATTACCACCACCTACATGACTGGGTGTCAACAGTGTTAACTGTTTACAAATATGACGCCTTTTGTCTATTTTTCCTTATTTTTGTGAACAGTAGAAGTTAATAATTGCATGGTCCATAGCTCGGCTCTCTAAATGTGCATTTTCACTACCTGGCGGCCTGGGGTGGAACATCACCAACAGCACAGCTTCAATTTGCCCCGCCCCCACCTCCCCCATAAAAATAAAATCAAACTGTTCCAGGTGTCTTAGTAACAAATCTGTGACATTCAGTTGTCAAAATACGCCAAGAATGAAGAATTATAGCCCACAATTCTTTTTGGCCATAAATATAAGGTATAGCGAGCCAGTAAAAATCAGTCACTACAAGCGTAACTGAGCGTGTCTTCTTTCTGAGTTATCCTTCCATCGCTGTGCTAATTCACCGCATGTCATTTGGAACTTTGAATTACTGTTACCATGACCAAAGGATTGCCTTTCCATCTTATGTACAGTGTGCTCGAAGAGAGTCATCTGTCAATATCATATATTGTCGTTTCTGGGCTGTTGTTTGCCCTCTGCTACGCATCATTTTTTTTCACTTTACTTTTGAACCCTAAATGTCTAAATCTTCCACTCGAGCAGAGGCTCGAACACCCGGCTCATGCCAAAAGACATTTTCGGAATGACGTTATGAGAGCGATTAAAACATTCACTGGAATTTATGGCCCTTTTTAACCTGGTTTTCCTTGTAGCCGTTACTCCCTTATGTGGTGAGACACACTCAATTACCCTTACTGAGGTTACAAATAATAACCTATCAGTGATAAACCTTTAAAGTAAGCCTAGATCAGGAAATCAGCAGACTGTGGAAAAAGACTTTAAACGTCTAATCGTATTCGCAAACCTTTTATTTTGGCACGATGACACCTTTATTACTTTGTCCATACGGGTCTGCTTTTACAGCTGTACATAATATGAAAGCCAAGGCTGTTAATTTGTTCACGTCATGTTTATGACACAAAGCTAAATATTTCATAATAGTTAAACACAGCGAGAAGGTGGGTCAGGCAGATAAATGGGAAAACAACACAGTAGTGGCGTTAAAACTGATTTATTCCTTTAAACAATGAAAGCGGGAGTAATATGCACAAATAATTTTGCTGGCTGCAAGGCCAACCGCAAAACAAAACAGAAAGGCTAAAAATATCTATTTGAAGTAACAAACTGTAATTTGCTACTTATAGGAAGCCAGTCTTTGACAATAACTGTTTCAAATGAATAGATGCTCAGCACCCGTCTTTTACAAAATTGACACAACATGTGGGTACACTTGAAAAAAGTTTTTTTTTAAAGCTTTATATATGTTCAACATAAATAGTTTCAAAAATAAAATAAGTAAGAAAAGAAAACAAAGCATTATGTGAGCTACTGTCAACATGAACTTCCAAGCATCATACATTTCACTTTTTTTCTTTTTTTTTTTTGTTAACAACTGATTTGCATGACCAGCATACAGTCATGACCCTTAAAAGAACCAAATACACATAAGTGAGTAACTACTTTTGACAAAATTGACACACACGTTACCCAAATATTTATATGTTTTGCTCAAATCAAATGTTATGCTCTCCTTTGACATCCTTTTCGCTTCAATTTGTCACTGCAAATGAGAAGCTTTTTAATTGTAACGTGATACCACTCAGACAAATAGTTTGTTTTTTTTTCCCAGATGTATTAAGCATTCCCCAAAAACAAACAATCACACTGCCCACACCATCATATCCGACTGTGGACCCTGCCCCAGTGTGTGGCAGTTGGAAGTTATGTCAATGTTCATTGAATAATTTGTTTAAGACTCTTTCTGATATTACTGAGTCAAAAGCTTTTCATAATGGACGGCTTATGAAGATGCTAAATGGGGATTTTTATGCAATAAGCATTGTTAAGATATGATTCCTCTCTGTTAGTTGGATTCAAAAGAAACAATGTAGAATGCTGTTGAAGGTATTTCCTGCCTACCGTGATTACAATCACCTTTGGTGCCCCATCACCCCCACCACTTTTAGGGCCCCCCTCCACAGGACATGTTTAACATCAAAAGAGGAACTGTTATCTCAAGTATTTGTGTTCCTGCCATCACACCAAATGGTGGGTAGTGGTGGTCTGGTCTCACCTCACCGCTCCCAACTTCTTCCAGCCACACCGGGTCAGATGTCATGTTACTTTCTTTGTTTCCGGGATTTGCATGAAAGGCGTACCTCCCCGCCTCTCATTATCATATTGTCTCTATATAATCTCATGAATGTGTTTCTTCTACGCTTCCTGATTCAAATCTGGACCCCTCAGGAGCCCGAATCGATTCGTAAACTGCAGAAATTAAATTAAAAACCTTCGAAGTAACTGTTCATCGCCTCCAGCCTTTATTTGGATTACCAACATTCTCCTCGTCCGAAATTCAACGAACACGCGGGGAAGAGGAGGCCGCTCTTCCCCCAACAGCATATTAAGATGGATAATTTAATGAAAGACACTTTCGCGTTGGACAGACTTAGCATCGTTAGCATGCGTTGAAGTTAGCTCTACTTGTTTAATGTTTTTGACAGCGCCCTCTTGAGGGGAGGCTCTTTCCGGTCTTGGGTGGTGTCCTGATGTGGGTGCGTTCGAGATGTCTTCGACTCGTACAGCTGCTTAAGGTTGAGTGTTTGTTTCTCCTTGGCCGTCTCTCGTTGGGCCTGGCGCAGCAGACGTTTCATGGTCTTCACCTTTTCCCTCAGGTGGCCGTTGGCCTTCTCCAGCGAACGCACCTTCTGAGAGAGCGTGCTCACTTTCTCCTCCTCCTCGAACAGAGCCTTCTGCACCGTGGAGCACAAAAACTATGGAGAAAACAGAGTTCAGGAAATAAAAACAATACAAGTAGCACAGGAAGACAGACCTGAAGGATGGCAACGGCGTAGAAGGGAGCAGTGTGGTTTTATTTTCAGGCCAGAAGAGAGGAGAGATATCCTACATGCCCTAGAGGGAGTGTTTACTGTGAGTGGCCTTTCAATATGGACGACAATTTACAGGTTAATAATTGTGGCAAAACTAATATTTAATCATCCTCAGAATTATTTAACATTAATTTTCAAAGTGCAACTGGCCATCTTTTACTTGAGCAAACTCATATTATTAATTAGTTGCTCAGGGTTCAGGTAACAGCCAATCACGGCTCACCTGTTTTCTGACTTGGGTCGTGTGATGTTCGCAAGCTGTGTTGAGACGAGTGGGGACCACATAGAAATTTACATGATTTCCTCTTTTAAAAAAAGGGTCATTAAAATTGTAGAAACGATATACAGGATCAGTACCATCGAAAATGAAGTTCTTTGAATATTACTCATCAGTAAGGAGAAAAGTAAAAGTATGCAGTAGGAGAAGGGAGTTTTGTAGGAAATTAGAAGCCAACCTATTTGTAGGATAACTTTCTGACAGGAACTTGCAAAAAAAAAAAAAAAATGTAGTGATTGAGTGCACGTTTATTTTTAGTATTTTTGTGTGTATCAAGGGCCCTGTAGCTCAGGGGTCAGAGCACTGGTCTTGTAAACCAGGGGTCATGAGTTCAAATCTCATTAGGGCCTGATGTTTTAGGGTGATCGTAATTTAGACCCTAATGGACTTGTCATTCCCGAGCAAAATTATCCACCTCTGTTGTCAGTGTAAATGGTAAATTTGCCGAGATCATAAGGGTTGTTGAATTCAAATCTCTCAAAAAAATCCAAATTTGGGGAAAATTCTTTTCATGGAAGAATTTTGGAGAGAAAAGCTAGTTTGCCTCCTGAACAAAGAGTTAGTCCTTGCTTGTCATGCAGTGTCCAGAGGGTAATTAGGTTAATCAGTCAGTGGCGAAATTTGACAGTATGATATAGGAAGTGGCACAGAAGAAAAACCTCCACAAAGGAGAGGCCTCATAGCTCAGGGGTTAGAGCACTGGTCTTGTAAACCAGGGGTCGTGAGTTCAAATCTCACTGGGGCCTGATAGTTTTGAATTCCTTCCACTAAAGGACATGGTGATAGATATATTCCAAGATGGTGACTTTGTTCTATCAGTCATTCCGGCCAAAGTTAATAGATTATCTATTCTCCAGTTAGGGTCATTGTGATGCAGATGGTAACACAACATAATCAATAGCAGGCCACGCACCAGTCCAGACTTTTTATTCGGATAAAAGAAGACCTCCAGATGCTTCAGACGGATTTTCTGCCTGAGTGTGGATTTCCTCTGCGGATGCTAATGCTTCCATGTGGGCCAGCATGCAAATTGCCTGCCCTTAAATAACAACTGCTGAAAGTTTGATGGAAATGTTGAAAATGTGCTGCTGGCTGCCGGGCGGCATCACTGGTGGTTACATTTCCTCCCACGGTATAACTGTGGCCATACACCATGTGGCATTACTTACGCCTTATTGGGGTGTGAAAGGGCTGTGTAACTTGATAACGTAAAGGTTAAAGTGTAGAGACAAGGATGATCATGGTATGCGAAGTAGTGGGTGACCCTGCCGCGTGAGTCCAGGTGGAATTTGGGGATAAACGAAAAGACGTCTGGGCAGATCCACTCATTTAGTTGAAAATTCAACGTAGTGCATTGCCAAACTCGTGAAATGTGAATTTCATAACCAAACCATAAGCAGCCATTGGTTTTCCCTTTGTGTGTACGGCGAGGCAAGCTTTTCATGCAATTTGGTGTTAGCGGTACATCTTGAAGCAAGTATGTGCATTGTAATGACTTGGATGTACGAATTGTGACCTGAACAAAAGTCTGCTTTTATTTACTCTGTGAGGAAATATAATCCGGAGTCTAATTTAAGAAACCGCCGCAGATATCCAAATATCACTTTGTAATTACAATCACAGGCCAATCCAACCCTAAATCTTTGCTATCGACGGAAATGCAAACTCTGTTTATAATTCCCTTTTCCCGTGGTAGATTTCTACTTTCGTGGGAAGGCAGCAAATGATTGAAAACAGACAAGACCAAAATGAGAGGGGATTGTGCCAAAGGGAAGAAGCAGCGGTGAGTCAGTGGAAACTAAATACATAACAAATAACACAACAAAAAGAAAAATACATGAACTCCATACTTAGACTCTTGAGCCAACTCCGTGGGATACACAGTCAAAATCAAATCAAGCTTTGAATTCCATATCGCTGGCGTCGGGCAGAAACCTTGTATCTCCAAAATAGTCACTTTTCAGGAGATGGCTTATTTGTTCAATCGTTAACATTGCATCATCAAAGAAGGCAAACCATTTTCAACACTTTAGATTGGTCAATAACTTGTGTACTAAGCAATCCAATCGATTTTTTTGAGAAAAAATTGTTTCACGTCTTATAAAATCATTTTTTTCTTCGTATTGTATACACGTAGTTGTAACTGACATGTTGATATTGTATTACATCTTCATGTTTTTACATCTACTGTTCATACTGTATTATACATCGTAGTTGGCGGCCATTTTATTGGAAATGGTTGAAATGAACTGTCATTATAACGTACAGCTTCATTATGTCCCTCGAGGTCCGTTGCAACGAGGTTCATCCGTATTCGGCGACATTTTCATGCCGATTGTGAGTGATTGAGTGATTCCGACCAGGACACCAAAGGCACTTAATGGTGATAGTGGCCCTAACACTGCATGTGTCTCCTCTACATGATGTAATCCTACATAAGTGGTCCCACATGCTACACTTAAAACAAGACTAAGCTATAGAACAAACGAAAAGCCACAGCGGTTGCATGAAAACAATGTTTTATGTTTCTAAAGTGGATTTTTCCATCAAGCATTGTGGCTTCTTTGTCTAGCCAAACCTCAGAAAATGTCTGTTTCCCAGATTTTGAAACCATATTTGACTCGCAGCAAACAAAAGGAGATCATTGTGAATCTTCCTACGTGCCCCCTACATTAATCCAAGCAATTGTGGCTTCTTACATTGTGGTTCCTAAACCAATGCGCTGAATCAGAGTGTTTCTGTTCAACTCTTTGTATGTGAAATTAAGCACACTGGAGCCTTTGAGCCATCTACGTACCCTGCTGTCCTCTTGAGCCTCCCACTCGGGGGTGTAGCTGTGAACCTGAGTACCAGGTGTGCAGTTAGCAAACTGGAATAGGCTGGCAAAAAGGCGATGGTTGTCCGCCGTGTCCGGGAAGATGGCATCTTGGAAGTTCACTCCATGGGGGACCATATTGTAATTTTCATCCATCCTGCGCGGCAAGAAAAGATAATACATTTTGTATATACTTTCACTTTTTAACTCTCTCGGGCCAAAGCAGATTTACGAGTGAGAGTAACGTATAGCAGCATGTGAAATGTGTGAGGGAGAACGTATGGACATCTGGAGTCCATCTCGTCTCCTCAGCGGACATCAAAAGTTTGGCTGCTCGTACTAGTGACAGAGTTGGCGCGTGTGTGCGTTGCAAAGGTTAAAGGTAAATGTGGAGAATTAACTTTCGTGCATTGGTTACACAACACAAATGCAGCACGCGCGACACCGCCCCCCCCCCCCCCAAAAAAACTCCTCATCAGCATTTTTGACCTGGCATCACGACGGTGTTTCCCATCTGTACGAGTCGTGCTTGTTATTCTTCTGACTGAATCTTTAAGGGGAACGCTATAGGCTAATGTTTTTACAGTGCACATGAGAACCAGACAGCACACTCAATCCGTCTCATTTTAAGATCCCATGTGAGATTGCCAATCGCATTCTTCCCCTTACTCAGCTCTGATTCGCCATGTCCTGGGAGCATTTTGCCCATGATTGATTGAAACAACTATTTTTATCTCTCTGCGGACAGGAAATGGCTGTCCACTAGAGACCGTGATGAGAATGAGAACTTCATCTCTTCGTCTTTGTCTCATGAAACAAAGAGTCAAGACCTTCAAAGGCGGGTTTATGGGTATAGGAGTTCTGTATTAAAAGGCTATACGTTGATTAGATTTTTTTTATATATATTAAATGACATTATACATTTTGCATCACTTTTTGAAGCCGAAACTTGTATCTTTTAGCACCGATTTGCACGTCAAGGGTAAAACAAAGGAGGCTTTCTCTCAAGTTTAGCTGTTCCCAATTTCATGTGGAACTCGGTCACTTGTCTTCTGTCTTCTGCAACCACCCACTGAGCAGAGCGTACAGCCGCTCGCCTCATCTGTTGCTATTGTCAGCAGTCACATCATCAATAATCGACAGTTGCGCTATCCCGCAGCAGCCATATAGACGTCGCAACCACATGTTTGACACACGATGTGATATGCTTTGGATCACTCGCTGTTCTTTTCAGTCTCCTGAAACATGCTGACCTTCTGATCTGTCCAAATAATGTTATTCCATAACATGGGAGGCTGTTCCAAACATTTTCTGGCGCAGTCTAATCTGGACTTATTGTTTTTGAATGTTGTTGTCAAAAGAATGATTTACTCTTTACTTTACACTTGAGAAGTTCTGCAGACGAAATGGAATTTCTCCCTGTTATCCCTGATAAAGGGGGACCAAAAAAGAAATGCTGTTCTGCATTCTTATAACGGGTGTCACAGATAAAGTTAGCATTGATTTTTATTTTTATTTTATTTTATTTTTGACCAAAAACATCCGAGGGAAGCAAAGTGTTGTCTAGCTACATGTTAACACATGCCCGTCTGTAAGATGCATTATGCAAAAGCAATGCTGTTGGCTTTGTGCAGACCCCTATGAGGGACTGCAAAACTTTACACACCAGGAATGCTTTCCAGCACCCCTTCTCAATATCTGACATCTAATCTATGTGAGCAAAAAAAAAAAAAGAAAAGAAATGTGAAGGAAAAATTGGTAACACCTGTTAGTGAGCACAGGCTCCCTATCATCAAGCGGGGGCTTTCATTAGTGCTGGGTCCACAAATAATGGCCTTTATCAAACTTTTGCTATTCTGATTGTCTCTATAATGAGCTTAAAGTTTTAATATACCGGCTGCACTGTTTTTCAATGCGCGTGGAAAGTGTCCCACATGAGGGATCCCATTAACCCTTTCATGCGCCAAAAATGATACCCTATAACCTGACAACGTAATAAGTTGTCCACTGTTGTAACCGCTGTCCCTGAAAAGGTTAAGAGAGAATACAGGAGGTGGGTGCTCTTCTTTGTGAGTTTAGATTTCTTTACTGATTGATTCCTTTGAGAATCCGTTCTCGTGTTTAAAGTACACATGTGAAGAGATGTTGGAAAACAGGAAAAAAGTATGAACTTCACTTCAAGGACTTAGGAATTACATGACATCTCATTTGAAGATTTGGAATAGTTGCCCTTTTGTTGAAAGATGACTTGAACATATTTACCACCCACTAGAGTGGATGGGAGAACTTTTTAACGTGAGGAGTGTATACCAAATCATACAGCGTTCTCGCCACTTTCTATATATGGCAATGGCACCGAGTTGCGCTGACCATGCATCTCATAAATCAGGAGATTGTCTACAAGGCAAATGGAAGGATAAACATTTGACTTACTGTATTTTCTTGGATATGAGAAAGACAGTCCTCATTGGAAAGTTTCCAACAATGTGTTCGGGGCAATAAATCAACGGAATCAAACTGTTTTAAATATTACCAACACGACGCGACATTTTCATACTTCCTCAAATAGTGGCAACCAGTCTAATAGACATTCATTCATTCATTCATTCATTCATTCATTCATTCATTCATCTTCCGAACCGCTTGATCCTCACTAGGGTGGCGGGGGGTGCTGGAGCCTATCCCAGCTGCCTCCGGGCAGTAGGCGGGGGACACCCTGAATCAGTTGCCAGCCAATTGCAGGGCACACAGAGACGAACAACCATCCATGCTCACAACCACACCTAGGGACAATTTCGAGTGCTCCATTGTGGGAGGAAACCGGAGTACCCGGAGAAAACCCACGTAGGCCCGGGGAGAACATGCAAACTCCACACAGGGAGGCCGGAGCTGGAATCGAACCCGGTACCTCTGCACTGTGAAGCCGACATGCTAACCACTGGATACTGGGCCGCCCCTGTCTAATTGACACTGTGCCCCAATTAATCTCCAGTTGTATTGAACCCTTGAATAAATAAATGAGCGCCTCAAATTACCCCATTTTCCCCCACAGAGAAAAAAAAAAACAGGTGGTGTCACTCGGCAGCTGTAATTTAGGGCACAGGGAAAAATGGTACCGTTCCAAAAAAAAAAAGAAAACCTCAGTTGTCATTACAATAAATAACAAAAGAAGTTATAACATTTTCAAAAATGATATTACTGGTAATGAAAATAGGGCAGTGTTTCTTTCTTTCATGTTTCAGCTCCCACCACAGATGTTCAACAGGATTTAGCTCCTCAGAATAGTGCAATGTTTTGTTCTTAATCATTCTTGTCTGTTTTTAGTTGCGTGTTCTGGGTCATTATCCTGTTGCAACACCCCATTGACCTGCAGCTGAAACCAAGCTTTCCTGACAAGGGGGAGCACATTCTGGGACATGCAGTGCTAGCCTTGAGATTTCATTGTATCCTGCACAGATTCAGGATACCCTGAGCCAGATGAAGTATGGCAGCGCCAGACCATTACTGAGCCTCCTCCATGTGTCACAGCAGGGGCAGTGTTATTTTCTTGATATCCTTCATTTTGTATCTGTAAACATTCAGTTGAAGTGAATTGCCAGAAATTTCCATTTGTACCCACCCTGTCCAATAGACATTTTCCCAGAAGTGTTGTGGCTTGTAAATATGGATTTGTGGCAAATTCCAATGGCGTCTGGTTTAAGTTATTTCAGTCTATAAGTGAAGGGCAATCACAATCTTGTGTACATTTGGTAGGACTATAGCGCTTAGTGTTGCAGTAGATGTCGAAACAAGTTTACTTCAAATTCTGAGTTCACCCAATTTATTTTATTTTATTTATTTTTTAAAACAATATGGGGATTATGTGACTTTGCAGTCAGCAAAACAAGACACAGCACTCCCTTCCAGTTCAGGTCACTGGCAAACCCTAATAAAACACCTATAGTGTCTTCATTTTACACAAGATCGCGGCAATGTGGGGTCTTTGAACAGGTTAAAGGTATTTTAATTCATTTCAATGGGGAAAAATTGAGTTCCAAATTAGTAAAATGGTCAGGGAATTAATTAAACTTGTCAGTCAAGGCACTGTATTTTTGCAAATCTATCAAATAAATAAATACAATTTAAGTAACCAATTTTAAGGAGAAAAACTGCCAAACTGCAACATATATGACCGGACTTTTAACGTAAATGTTCTGCTGGACCGGGTTAATGTATGGAGCGTTTGGTATGTTGCCCGTCGGCCATACTTTGCTCACCCTTGCTGTAGATGTGTGCATTTGACATCATATGTGATTGACTCATTCAGTCAATCAGCACTTCAGCAAGTAAGGATGAGGGGGAATTACTCACTTCAAGAAGAAGTAATAATTGTTGTTTGGGGTGACACTGTAGGAGAAGCAGGAGAAGTAGCCCAGGCCGGTCACGTTAAACCTGGAGCCCGCAGGGACCTCCAGCATGCTTCCCCACGCCTGGTCACACAGCAGCTCGATCTCGGCGAAGTAGAGCAGGTCAGTGGGGCTCTGCCACGGCAGATAGTTGTAGGGCTCCTTATGCAGCGCCAACACCTTTGCAAACACGATGATCTCGGCCAGCTCGGCACGACACGCCTCCGTCTGGGGTCTCCAGTCGTGGGGCAGCTGGCACCCTTCACTCCACTCGGGACCGGCCGCAGTCAGGAGAAAAACCACGATAATCCACATGATCCACGCGGAGTGGTGTGAACTGCAGATGGATTGAAGTTGCGGAGTAAAGGGCAGTGCTCTCACGCAGTGGACATCATCTATTTCAAGGAATTATCCGGGTGGTTTGTCGGCGGAGGGTGGAAAACAAACTTTAGCTCCACTGTAGTGCTTCTGTCGTCTCCAGCTTGCACAAGTGATACCTGTAATTTTGAAGGAGGAGGATCAGAAGTCTTCTCTCAACTGCAGCATAAAACCACCCTCTCACTTTCCAACATCAATTTAGGCGGAGCAAACAAAACCACTGCACACAGCATCGCGTGGGACTTTTAGAAATATTGATTTGAATACAAATTCCAATTGCACATGTGATAGAAGACTGGATGACATTTTAAATGAATACACGAAAGGACTTCTAATAAGAAGTGAACCGGAGAGAAGCGAATAGCGCCCTTTTGTGTTTTTTACTATGAACTGCACTGAAAATGATTTTGTTTAATTTCCTCAATTTTATTTCGTCAAGTGATTGACGGAATATAATAGAGTACATTCAATACACCGTTGTTCAGTGTATGAGGAAAATGTTGATTATTTGCTCTTCAGTCAAGCGAAAGCGAATAGAACAATGAGTTTAGTTAGATTTCGGAAGGAAATGCCGCTCAGATACTGTACATTGGCACTTCTTGGTCTGTGTTGGAAAATGTGCTTAACTGGACATTACTTTGACACAGGCAAACGTGGAAACTAAATTGAAGATCGCGTGTTGCGAGATGATCACGCCATGTCATTTTATAACGTATGCATTCCTGTATAATACTATATATACAACATGGTGTACCTCTGCAGACAGTGGGCCAGTGGCGCAATGGATAACGCGTCTGACTACGGATCAGAAGATTCTAGGTTCGACTCCTGGCTGGCTCGTCCTTTTTATTTAATAAATAAAACGTTTTAAAATAAAAATGACATTAAATGTAAAAGTTTCAACAAAATCTCTATAAACAACGAAGTTAGAATATGCAACACTACCGATGGAATAAAATAACTGAAACAACACATATTGTTCCGGGTAGATGAAATAAAATGGAAATTATGTATTAAATTGAACATTTTTGAAACCACTTTCTTGAAAGAAAACATATTTGGTAACTTTAACATGTAAAATTACGAATCGCTGGATACGTCACGTGTCACGTCCAATGTAATCTAAAATGGAGCCCAAACAGTTTAATATATGACCTCTAGGAGGAAGCATTGTATAGTACTGTATGTTTGTTTCCAGTCATTGTGATTCTGATGTTTCATTGTTCACACACGGTCGTGATGTACTTTAACGGTTGCTTAAATATACCCATTTCTTTTCTTCCAGTAGTTCGTCTTAAGTAAAATATTTTGTGATCATTGCGATGAGACTTTTACTATATTTTACACGCATGACTAAAAAAAAAATCATTGACATTCTCGTGAAATAAAAAGTGGACATTTCACCACTAAATGGCATTAGATAGGCCAAGAAGAGTGCAATTCAAGTAACTATTTACTCCCCACCATTAATCGTTCGCTGCCCCTATGTAAGAAAACTTTCTCAAATCTGCATATCTACATATTTCCAAACGATGAAGACAGACACCACACCCAAGGCATGTCTGCTGTAACATTTCTGGTGGTTATGATCGTCACTGTCAGTCAATGTTATTCTAATGGCAAAATGCACCTATAATATACTGTTTGATTAAAACTATGTCTACCTTAAAGTGCTGTTGAGAATTTCAACTAAAATGTCCCTAGGTGTGATTGTGAAGACGAAAGGTTGTTCGTCTATGTGTGCCCTGTGATTGGCTGGCGACCAGTTCAGGGCGTACCACGCCTAATGCTCGAAGAGAGCTGGGACAGACTCCAGCACGCCCCGCGACCCTTGTGAGGATAAACAGATCAGAAAATGGATGGATGGATGGATGGATAAACTAACCACTTGACTTGTGGATTGAATTACTTTTTATTTATTTAACTTCCATCGGGTTAATGAATTTTACATTTAATGAATTCATCAGAAACGTTGTATTGAGTGAACATTGACAAGTCTCCTTTGCAATCAATGGCACGTATTTGTAAACGTATTTTTTTAGGAGATGTATTCATTACGAAAGTAACGTCAACGAGTTTTACCAATTGTTTTGGGGTGTACTGTACTGAGTTTTTTGTGATAAATATTATTAATATTAACGTTCAAGGTAGTAAATTCCTGTTGTTCCAGTTGACACATGTTGATCACGGGGCTTTCTTCGACGCCTTTAAATTGGATGTACATGTACAATTAATTCAAGTAGATATTTAATATGAATGTGCTTTGGGTGAGCGACAATTGCAATACAGTACTACACTTCAATTATTATTTCGAAATGCTTTGTTACTTTTTGTATGGCTTTCATTCGTCACTGTTGGCGGAAGTATGTCGTTTATTCAATGTTGTGTTCAGGTACTCCCCGTAAAACATTTTCAGTGAACAAAGACTGACGTTCTCGTCTGAAAACAAATACATTTTTCGTCGATACTGCAACGACACATACCACATTTTACGCTTGTTTTGCCCAGATCTAGATGTAGAACGTACGCATAACTGACGTCAGAAGGACGAACTCTTTCTCAACCGATTATCAAAACAGCAGTCACTAAAGTACATCTCCTCCCATTTAACTCGAGAAATCAATGGTTTCTTTCCAAATTACTTTACAAACGGTAGTCATAGCGATGAGTTAACATCAGCCTGCTGAGAGATTTTCATAGTTTCTCGAGTTCAGGGGGCGCTGCAATTGATTTGTTTTTTTTTTTCATGAGTGGGAACTCTGAAATTCAGACTTCCCAGTGCAACCCCAACGCAGCTCAACTGTACGGGTTAGAACTCGCTACAAAAAGAAACATCCGGTGCAAGATAAAGTAACTTTTACTTCACGATGTAAGTTTTAATAATTTACAGTATATACACGTCCAAGATATCGTGTTGTTGGTTCAAACAAGATTAGAACACTGGGTCTGTTTTTTTGCGGAAAATTGAACGTAGCATACGCCCTAATTAGCTGTTAGCACGCAACAAGTGCTAGTTTGTTAACCAGGCAATTTCTTCAGAAGTTTGCATTAGCTATACAGATTCTGCATTTGAGCCGTGTAACTTTATCATTTACTCTTACTTGTGTTTTTGTTGTTGGATGGCAACTCACATACGTTGTACTGCTCTTCCGACAATAACTGCAATGCACTTTAGCATCCCCGAGCAGTTCATTTATATTCTCAACGTCAAAACTTCATAACTTTTTTGTCACCACAATAAATTAATTAAATCGTCAAATGGTGAATCAGCTCGATAAGCAGACTGCACACAACTGGAGGGGGGTTGTTTAAATCGCCTTAACTGAGGTTTTTGGATTTCAGGCCAAATTGTATGACAAGTCTACGTTGAGAAAATCGATGAACTGCGAAATGTAAACGTCTTTTTCGTTGTCTGTAATCGGTGAGTTTCAACATGTATGTTTTTGAAGTTACTCTGCCGTGTCAAATGATCTAATCAGCATGACTATCTATATGTACGACAGGACTGTACCGGCTGTATGTAGGCCTTATCCAGTGTCACAAGTGTTCATCTGTGCTGTGTTATGGGTTGGACAGACAGAATGTTCATACAGTCGCTTTCCAGTTTATTCTTGAAATAGCCTACTCTTTTCTAGACACTTAGTTCACCAAATCTTTTTGAAAAGTGATACTTAACGTGTGGTAAAAGCATCACTGAGTTATATACAAGTAACATTTACATTTAATACATGATAGCAAGCATACATATAAAGTTGAAGCTTGTTTAAAAAAATCTACTCCAGGACTTTTTTTTTTACCTTCATTACCGTTCACTTGTTTTTAACTTTTAATGGTAGTTCAGTATGCTACATTATGCAATCCTTAAGAACTGCTTGTTTTTTGGTGCTTTTTTTTTTTTAATTCAACATTTTTTTATTTCACTGTTCTGTACAGTTTGCAATTACACAGATCTAATTGGCTGTGTTGTTTTGGCAGATATTTTGCAATTTTTATGCAAAATCGGTGTTCGGTTGTAATGTCATAATTTGCCGATTGATCGATGATGTCGCTGATCGGAGCCGCAAAATATGACATTACAGTAAACAATCCGATTCATTCCGTTCTGTGCTGTCATCGATAATAACTCTGGGGAATGCAGTTTTAGTTGAGTTAGATCTGACAGTTGTTTTTAACAAGTTTTTGGGTGTAAAATCAAAAAACTGATTTCAGTTTTTCTCTATCAGGTCAATTTTTACATATACTGTACATACAAACATATACATACAAATACTAAAGTTAGGGTAAAAATGATACATTGTGTGCACTGGTCTGGGGAGAATATGTGCAACTCAAAGGTGAGTATCTTCACATTGATACACACACACACACACACACACACTTCTTTGCAAGTGCCATCGGTGAATTGGA